>JAQFXU010002701.1:0-19362 GCA_034693705.1 Spatulosminthurus flaviceps
TAAGTAAACTGAACTAATAAAGGTTAAGATGGTTGACAACTCCGACAGACCTTAACAGGTAGAGGTTGGAGTATAAAGCCAAGATATTTATTTATTTATTTATTTAATAAATCACCCTGGAAAATTTCCTCACCCCTAATAAGACTACATTTTAGTATAGAAATTTGCACGCATGCTCCGAAAACATCTGCACCCGAATTTTTTTTACCGTTATGACCCAAATAAATCTCAACCAATTGACCACAATCTCAACCATATTTTGATGGAAATATCATCTCAAACAATAATACGAAAATTTTGACCGATGTGAACAATTTTTTCCACTACAAACAATTGGTCACCAAATAAAACGCTCGTTTTTGTCCATACATTTACACTACACAGAGTATTCATATGATTTTTTAAGGTTCAGTAGCTTTAATCGAATTAGGCTGGGAACAAGGAGGAATGCAATGATACAAAAGAGGGTAAATAAATTCAAATGAAGATGTGTAGCAATGTTACTCCGTGACAAAGGCCTATGAAATTTTTAAACATGGGATGAGACTTTATATATATGCTCGAGTCATAACGTCAAATCAGTCTTTATATTGTCAGAGGGATTTGGGAGTCCACTCAAGTGAGCAATAAAATTATATGATGAAATACTGTAAACAAATTCAGTGTTGCTTCCGCAGCTCTCTCCTCAGCAAAGTCAGTGGTCATTTTACTAATAGGTCTGTAATAATTTTCCAGTGGTGTTCCTTCAAGTGTAGTAAATTTGTAGAAATTTTGCACGCAAGAGCTTCACATCTGTTACAATTTGGAAATAATAGCTGGAAAGTCCAAGTAGTGGGAGAGAATCTGCGTGAATAGGATCTGTTTGTTAGCATGTGATTGTGGGAGTGAGAGGTTCATGATAGAGATGTAGAAAACAGGACTCATGCTCTTTCCACGTCTACATCATGTTACTTTGGCTTTCCGCCCTTATCGTACCTTGCCCTGTCTTTTAATTCACATCAAGAGTGAGAGAGAGAGAGAGAGAGAGAGAGAGAGAGAGAGAGAGAGATATGCAGTTGAAGTGGATAGAGTACTCAACACTGATTTAATTAGACACAGCCACTATATACTACACCAGTTAAATTAAGGCGAACGATGAGCAGTCATCTACTTTACCTTGAAATGTTCGGTTCCACATGCGAAGTGTGACACGACGTCCATCGCGAAGTGACTCGTTTGCTGAGAGCGTTTCATTAAGAGCCATTCCTAGTAGGATCACGCCATCGTAAAAAGCGCCGATGAAGAAATTCACCTAATTTATACACAGACACATTCATTCCTTATTCCGAAAGCAACACTCCAAGGAAAATCTCCCCTTTCCATAGAACCACTTGTTTCAAATAATATTATAGTATATAAGCATCGTAGGGAACCAAAACTTCCGGGGAATTGAAATATTGAAAATTTCCAAAGTTTTCACACGCATTTTTTCTTCTTCCTAATCCCCAGCACCCATAAGTGTGATAGTTTTTATACATTTCCTCACTAATCACATATTATATGGATTTTCATTAACCTATATGCAATGCATGCAAGTATTTTCTAACAGCCTTTTCCATACATTTCTCCTTCCATTCTCCTCCCCTTATTGTATGACATTAAAATGACGACACATTAAAATAAACGAAGAAAACTTTTGGATTTGAGAAAACTTTTAAATGCGTAACCCAATTTGTTGTAAAAAAAATACAACTATTCCCCAGAGTACTCCATTCCATAAGCAAAAGTTACAAGGCAGAAAGATGATAAAATTCTAGTAGTTTTTAGCTACACCTCACATATTGCCAGATAAATTAAGCTTGATGAGATTTTCCTATAGTTCTAAAAAATCCCCTAACTCTCAAGAATGAAGCTCACTAAAGTTCTCAAATCACAAGCTTGCGAAAAAAAAAGTTGGCTAAATATTCAAGAGAGAAAGGTAAAGAAAAAACACTATGGTTCACCTCCAAGGTCGCAGATCTATAGTTACGCGTATATACATGGATGTACATATATTATGTTGGAAGGAAGGGGAGAACGTATGGAAAGTAGATGTTCTTTTGAACAGGCCCTTTTTTATGGCATTATCAAGTTTACCTAGTTCCAAGAGGGAGGGGAGGGGTGCGGTGGTGGAGAAATAAAGAATTTATTGATGACTGTGCGGCTGGATCCAGTGTCAAAGTTTGAATTGCCATAAAAACAAAAATGCAAGAAGGATGAGATTTGATCATAAAAATCCAAGTACATATATATACTGGCGGGAATATGTGGGCCCAGCATGTGTCTAAAACTATACATACACACAGAATGTGTTTATGTTCATGTCACCGCTGTGCGCGCCGCACAGAACCCATGGAATTAAGCCACTGCGACTGAGGATCATAATGATTTATGAAATATTGGAAGGATATACAGAAAGATTACTCTAGAGTTGGCAAACTTAAGGCATTCCCCCCCCCCCTCTTTCAATCTTTTCTCCAGCTTCCGAGGGATTAGTATGTGGGGACCAAATACATGAGATTTTTTTATCCAGTCAATCCCTCCCACATTCTACACAAGTCCTTCAATATCCTCGCTCTGCTAATTTATATATCATCTTATAGGAGATGAGAAAAGTTATTTGGCTCTTCTTACATACTAATTATTTCTTACCCATCTCTCGATTTTATTATATTGATATTTTATCCTGAATTTTCAACAAATTTCCCCAACTCATACAAATTCCTACAAATGTGACGGATGACTTCTGTCTTCAACAAATATATTTCCATCTTTACCCTTTTTACCTTAATTTCTTCGGATGGGACGAAAAAATAATTTCTCGTCTTATTTTGATTTCCCTGAACTTGGTGTAAAAAGAAATGTCAGAGGAAACAAATGACATATTATTGTAGAGGAAAATGTCATAGCATGTATTGAAAATTATGTTAAAATTCAAGGTAAAAAGAATAGGATGAGTAAAATGAGTAAAATTTTATTTTCAACTAAAATGAATACACAAAAAACTTGGGCCTTCAGTTTGGCCCCCTTCAATAATACTGAAAACTAATGATGGCTCAACTCTTTGCCTGTAGAAGAGGGATAAAAAGAGAAGCTTGGACTTTCATATAGAAAATTTCATAGAGTAAATCAAATAAGTTGGATGTAAATTACTGACCTTCGGTAATTACTCGGAAGGTTAGATACGTCTCTGTATGTATATGTAGTAGTGCCACTTACACATATAGGCATAACTGATCATGGTTCTCATGCAGAAGGGAAAAGAGAGGAATCCGCACGGGAGTGATTAAAGTGTAGGACGAGTAAACATACAAGTGAAAGTAAGCAAATGGAGAAAAATAAAGACTGACCTCCTCATCATGTGGGAAGGAGAAATTGTAATCTCTGAGCGCTCTTTGCTTGACCATGTGAGTGAAATTGTTCCAGCTCGATGATCTTGGAACTAGTAATGAAATTGTCAACAAAGCTTCGTAAGCTTCTTTGGCGTCCAAATCGTTCTTGTCTCCCAGCTGCCAGTAGTTTGTTGCACTTGGCTTGTTCTGAATTCAATGAAAAAAAAATCAGAGTTTATTCTATTTCGTTCCCTTCTCTACTACAAGCAAAGCTCTCTCTCTCTCTCTCTCTCTCAAAAGCAGCCAGTTATACTATCCCTGGTCATCATTTTTCCCACTCATACTCTTTCAATCTATACATTACTTCCGTCACTAAGAAACTATTATCTTTGTACTTGTTTATTTACCTAGGAGGCTTTTACCAATGCAACCATAAACCTTATAACATGTTGAAAATCATTGATACTTTGAAACTCTTAAGTATTTTAAGATATGAAAAAATATTGAAAGTCCACTTATGATATTTATGATTACCTTAAATAGCTCCACATCCAAGAAAGCCCAACTTCCACCTGTGAGTCCTTTTTTATGAGCTTTTAGCATAAATTCTCTCACCAGTGTTTCTTGTAAGCTCAGAATGACAACTGTGAATGGAAAGTAAATATTTGACTGAAAACAACTTCAAATCCAATTGTCTACGCAATTTTAAACAACATATTTTTGGACTGATTTGACTGGAATTTCCAGGAATTGCTTGCCAAAATTTCTTCCGACTTCAAATAAAATTCTACTTGGTCATTTTTTTACACATCCTGATGCCGCCAAGATGATAATAAAAATTTGAGAACAAAGTATGATGTAGATTTGACCAATAAATTTTGACAGAAATTTCTATGGACTGAACCCAAATTTGACGGATATGACTAGAATTTCCTCAAATACGACTGGAATTTTGACGGATGTCCCTGGAGATTCCATCAACTTGGTCGAAAAAGTACAAAAATTATTGCAATCTCAAAAATAATATGAAGATTTATACAGAGGAAAGAGGAAATAAAAAAAATTATTTCAAGTTTTTTTTTTTTTTTTTTTTACTTCTGGCATGAGAGGATATTTCCGTGAGAGCACCATCCATGTCCGGCAAGTTTGAGCCGTCGATGTCATGACCATAAACCTCATACTCCTTTTCTTTCAGTCCATTTATTAGGATTCGACCTTTGATCAAATACAAAAATAAAATTATTCTTTTGTTCATTCAAACCACTCAATTAATTTTGGAGCTTTTAAAAAGAACCCTGTTTCCTGAGCAACAGAATAATTGGACACACGTTAAATTGTGATATTGAGACAGTCCATTGAAATTACCAACAGTGAAGGAAAAAAGGTCAGTCTTGTCGTAAACTACAGCAAGATGTTTCCATTTGAAGCGTTTGCAGACCGCGTCAAAGACTAGCGTGAGACGACATTGGCAGTAGGACAAGCGCGTTAGGGTGGAAAACTCACTTTTGTCCCCAAAAACGCCCTGTATTATTTCACAAGTGGATTGAAAATACTCTCATTATGCAAATAAATTTTATGTATAAATAAAGATACGAGAAGGTAAAAATAATCCCTGGAAAATATTTCATTTAAGCTACTCAATGGAAATAATAATAATAGAAGACAAAAATAATGAGATGGTGTGACTACTGTACTGGTATTTGTGCGCAGATGCATGTGCCACACTATATAATGAATTAAAAGAGGGTGAAACTATTTGCAAGTATATTGCCAGAGGCTTGGAAATAAAGCTAAAAAGGAAACTAATGATGCTTATTATATTGAATTTTTTTTTCACCCAATACACTAAAAACGAGCACCGCACAAAGGGAATGAGAAGGATTAGGAAAAAGAGGGGAAATGTACATATCAAAGGATTCCAGAGCTGAGCTTTGGGTTTTCTACACCCAAAGATTGAGTATTAAAATCCATGCAAGTGGGTAGAAGAACGTAAGCATTAGCAAGCATCTGCTGGCAGATTACATGATATCAAAGGACATTTTGTGCCTACGAGTCACAAAATGACATTCACAAAGTTACATCACTACTAACTAAGCTTCACAGTCACTAGAAAATTCCATAGGATTTCAACTAAAAAGAGAGCTTAATATTTACACAACGAGCTCTAACAAGACCTGTTCTGTAGATCAGAGGGATTGGGGGAAGCTTCATGAATTTTTCTACTGGGACGAAAGCGAAAGAATTAGCTCAAATTAAAGTATTAGTAACAAGGGCTTAGCCACTATTACTCATGTTTTTTAAGGTGGATTTAAACTTGTAATAAAATATCACCATGACTATATCGCGGGAATAAGCTTTTCTCCCACCTCACTCACTATATGCAATGCGTAGGATCAATGCAGAAAATTTCCTTGGATAAACACGGAATTTCAACTGATGTAATGAACAAGAGAATTTTTCAAGACGATGGCAAAATTTCGATTGTGTTATTAAATTTCCCCCTCCTTTTAATAATGTTATCTATCCATGCAGACAGAATTTCGACTGATGCAGACGAATTTTCGATCAATGCAGACAAAAATTTGACCGATGCAGACGAAATTTTGGCTGATGTATACAAAATTTTGGCGGACGTAGACAAAGTTTGGCCGATGCAGGCAAAGTTTTGACTGATCCAGACGAAAATTCGACCGACGTGGACGAAAATTCGACCGATGTAGACAAAATGTTGGCCGACGTAGTCAAAGTTTGGCCGATGCAAACAAAATTTTGGCCAATGCAGTCAAAATTTTGGCCGATACAGTCAAAATTCGACCGATGTAGACAAAATTTTGGCCGGTGAATATGCATATATATATATTTTTGGACCAATACAAATGCATTTTTGGACGATACAAACTACATTTAGACCAGCGTAGACATAATTTAGACGAACGGAAAGGAAATTCAAACAGATCCAGAATATCCGACAGCGTGAAAAAAGTTACAACTCACGGTTTAATTTCGAAGATTCGAGCTTATATTCAACGGATGTGGTGCCCAAGAGTTAGACAACAAGTTAAAATCAACTATATCTAAAGTATCTAAAGTATAATAGGTTGGCAGGAGGAGGAGGACAAAATAGAAAGTTGCTCCCAATGATTTACTTTCCCTCTACTCACAAAAGCTTACCTACAAACAAGTTCATTTAAATCTACTTATTCTGACTCCTTACAAACGCCTACATCCCTCCAATTTTAAAGTCCCACATTTTTTTCTAAATTGCCTTGTTTGTTGAGAAGTCTAGGATGTAGAGCAAACATCGAAAGAAACTTATCTCACTGCCCGGAGTTGGCCTCCACTTGAGCACACACTAACTAACCCTAAGTATACAGCCAGTGCAGTTTTAGTCCCTCAAACTCCCCGGTCCAACTTTCTAGTTTCCCTTGTCAACATTTTCTTCCCACTGATTTACTACTCAAGGAAAGTTGTGACTTTTCCATTCTAGCATCTGCATCTGTATCCTTTTTTCTATACTACTTTCTCTTGAAAACCTTCCCTAGTAATTTCCACACGGTGAAGATTATCCCAAAAGTTATTTTTTTCCAAAGTACTTGTAGAGAAGTTCTATATGTTTGAAGAAGGCTATTAAAAAGGGGAACAAAAAAAACGGTAAAATACTTGAAAGAAAACGTTAGCTCTCTTATATGTTTACACGTACTTGAAATATCGGGCTGAAGGAAATCAAAAATCCCTAGAAATAAATTCATGTCAGATGAAAAATAGTACATGCTGCGGTGTCTTGAAAATATCTACCTAATATCATCCCAAAGGTCACAAAGTCAAATTTATCTTTGAACATCATCCTTAGCCTTGTTATTAATGCACCCTTTTTACATTCTGGAAATCAGCGTAAAAAAGGTTGGGGATTTTCTCTTGGCTCCACAATGGAATCCATTATGCATTTATTTATTTGGAAGCTTTCAAGCAACAGCCGTCTTCTTTAACAGGTTATCTAAACATATAACATAATGTTTCTAGTCTGTCCATACACTCATGTATTTAAATTAGTAAGTTACTCAAATTTTTCAAATGATTCTTTTTTCAAAAATAACCTTCTGGTTAAAAAAATAAATTTTAACCAATAAATTCCCTCAAATAATTTCCATCAAATTGGTCCTAAAATATTTGACCAACAAAATCCGACTAAAATGTTTTTGTCATGCAAAAAGGTTTGAAAAATCCTGCAACGTGACCATTTACATTAATACAATAATAATTTCATCGGATGCGATACAGACGAAATTTTGATTGGTGGACCTGTAAAATATTCCATCGTTTTGAGCCTTTTCCTTCTATTTTTTTTATTGTCAGCCCTTTTAGTGTTGTAAATAAAGACGAAGCCACGTGCCTTCTTTTGCTACTTAACATACGCGTCACCCCTCCCAATCCACCCATTCAATTTGATAGGAAACTAAAATGTAGAGTATTAATTAAAAGGAGTATAAACTCTACACCCATAGTTTCATGTTAACTTCCACTCACAATAAAACAACCAAACGCACCAAAAAGAGAAATCAAAACCCAGCAAAGGTTCTTTTTCGGACAATTAATTCTGAGAATTAATTAGTTTTAATTATGATTCACTCCCTCCCTCACATACATATATAAAGTCTGTGAAAGGGCAGAGTGCAATTAGTAAAATGGTGGTAACTCCTCTCCTCCACCACTCCAAAAATAATTATTACATCATTTATTATTATTAGCACCTCTCACGTGAGCAGCTCGGAGCGATCCAGGAGAGAGGAGAAAAGTTCATCACTTCCAATGAAAGTTGAATGAAAGAGACACAACTTACTCCCAAGGAATATTATTATTACAGTCAAGCATGGCACCCCCTATAGCCAGTCCTCCATCTCACAGTCAGACGGAGTGGAAAAGAGCAGAGAAAGAATCAAAGGCAATTGCAAGAAGAAGCAAATATGAAGCACGGATATTTTTATCATTAATAATAAGAAAGAGAACCAAACCTAATTGCGTGAGTATTTACACTTTTCTTACTATAAATAATAGTAAATTTACTAATTACAAGAGGATAGGAGGAACTGAGAGGAAATCACAAAATAAATTACAAATTTAACTTGGAACAAATCAATGGATAGAAAGTCTGTAGAATTAAAAATAAATGTGCCTATACGAATCCTATGGGCAATTACTACACGCAGAGCTAAAACCCCATACTTTTATATCATGTTTACATAGTAATTCATAGGATTTCATTCTACTATGATTGCAGTAATAAAGTGTCCATTGACAAAAGTGTAAGTGTATTGTATGTACTGGAGACTTGTTGGTGTAGAGTCTTGTGTATTTAAAAAATGACAACAATAATTAATTAATTATTCCTATCATTTCTGATGGTTGAGAGAGATTTCAAGTGAAGTTTGAACTAATTTTGGACGTACCGTAGTGTTAATTTTAATTTTCTTCAGGCCCCCCAGAAGTTTATCGCCAGCAACTTCACTCTCGGTGGATGGTGGCTGATTCACATCAAATCTCATTAAATCCACATTCATGGGCTCCAAACAAATTCTATTTTCTAAAGCCGCCCTCGACCATGAATTAACCCTTGAAATTTGTGAGTATTGTATATACGTAGATACGTTTTTAAATACATAAGGACTTGACCATAAAATTGTATAAAATATCTGAACCACCGTCCTCATTTCATTGGAAAATCCATCCCCTGTCTAAATACTAAGCACCAGCTCAACCCACCATGTAGTAAATGCATGGAACTCAAGAAACAAATAATAATAAATGGAAGAACTCAGCTCTTTATAAGCATGGAATTCTTTGACAGAGCTATTAAATCTTCCCTATTCCCTCCCCATGTCTTTAGAGTCTATAGCCATTACAAGGGCTATACATGTATTTTCAGCTCCTTTCCATCTAACTTGTAAATAACATCTCTTTAGTCATATTTCAACGTTTATTGCTGGGTGAAGAAATGGCGGTGTGGGTGAGGGCAAATTGCGGGAGCATTTAGTTCTTTCCAACTGATTTCCTTTCTTCTCAAATACTAAATAAATATCTATTACAGTCATCCTATTACTTCCCCCTATATCAACCTCACCCTTGAGCTTCCTCCTCATTACATACTTGAACATTCATCTTATTTTATTGTCTTTCAATATTCGTCCATCTACACACATGCCATTCTGTATAATAATTATTCTTGTTCCCTAAAAGACACTAATACTATATCAAGTAAGTACGGAAAAGCTATGTAGGGAGGAAAAGTTGTCTCTGAACGTGACACTTTATAGGGGGACGTCTTTCAAGATTATTTTTCCAGGAAGTGCCAAAAATACAGAGAGCCGTGGAAATTTGCTAGTGCTAAAGGGATAATTTTGTCAATTTTATTACAATAATCATTCAAGTAAAAAGGATTTTTACAGGCTGAATTTTAATTAATTAATTTGAAGTAACATTTTCCACTTCATATTTTTTGGGACAATTTTTATAGATGAGACAAGACTGATGAGTTTTGGGGAATTGAGATTCAATATAGTCCTTTCGGAAATTTACTGGGGAAAGGGGCAAGAATACTTAATGGGGGTGTATTAAAAGCGGGATTTTTGGTGACAATCATTGGCACTCCCTGAGCCCTGAACCCCTGTATAACGAAATATTAGAGCAAGAAAAAACTGTCTGTAATAAGAGACTTATTTAGCGGGAAATAAAAGAGGGTATATATAATTATAGTGAGTTAAAGGGAAATCTTCTCAATAAAGAAATTCCAACTGTCCTCAACCCATATCAATGAATTTAGTGGCATAAATTATCCGAAACATAGAGTATATTCTCGGGTGGGTGTACAATATATAGGCTATGCAATTGAAAAAAACTGATGAAAAATGAGCTGAATGTAAATCGGGTCATAAAAATAGTAGAGAAGGGGAGGGAGATATAGTATATTGAAAAATTATATAATATTGGAAAATTCCTGGATGCAAACTTAAGAAGGCAAGTCTCATCTCTATACTACGTTCGTAAGTACATTACGTAAATTAATGAGGTCTATAGATAGGAGCAGGCACAAATAGTTCTAAACGAATTTGGTAGTAAATAATATAACGTAGGGTTACGAAGCGTGGTGTGTGTGTCTCATATAGAAACAACAAAAGTGTTGAGTACATGGATTCAGACTGGTGGTTTTTTCTAAAGACAAGAATCATTTATGTAATGGAGAGCACATTTATAGAAATATACCAAAAAAAAACCATTGATGGGATAAATGAAGGAAATCGTACAAGAGTCAATGCGTGGGTATATTCATATGTGTGACTACTATACACACTAGAGGTCATAACACAAGGTCAGTTCTTGCCAGCATGTTGTTGTATATAGGCAATCAAGTCAGAACAACTGGAACAAGCTTTAAAAAGATTGGAGAGTATATATACAAGTATAAAAATAAGTACTTGTGTAAATATAGGAATCCTCCATTTTTACTTGTAATGAAATCGGGTCAAGAGATTTTAAAAATGCTTTTTTTTCTCAACAAAAGCAAAAAAGTTTAAAATTATCCTGAGTTTGTTTAGAGAAGTGGTCGGCACGGGTGGTGGTAAACAAATACGCGTAATGGGATTCCCATTGTGGGATTTCAAAAATCTCATGTGTGTGATAAAATGGATTTTCTATGGGAACGGATAGTTAAGTTAAGTTCATTTGAACATAAGTAACTATCAAGGATACAGAGAGCACAGTGTAGATAAAAATTGTACAAGTGAAAGAATTTCCTAGATTACACATTTCACTTTGTTTACGCATCATCCTGGTGGGAGCAGAGGAGTTCGGATGAGGTCTGTGTAAACAAATACAATTTAAGAGTGAAGCTCTTGTCAAAAGTAAGAGCAGCTCACTCTCTTAACTTGTGGGAAATGTTCCAGAGCAATTTCGAACGGTGCATTGCAGTGATAAATAATGCCAAAATTTAACTCGATGCATCGTCAATGTGATCCGTGGGGTCTGAAATTTGGTCAAATTGGCTCGAAATGACTGTTTCAAAAAATTTAGGCAATTTGGCTCGAAATGACAGTTTCACAAAATTTAGGCAATTTGACACAAAATGGCTGTTTCACAAAATTAGGCCAATTTGACTCAAAATGGCTGTTTCACAAAATTGGGCCAAATTGGCTCGAAATGACTCTTTCACAAAATTCGGCCAAATTGGTCAAAATGAGAGTTACCCACTTTTTTGGCACATTTGCTAAAAATTTCGGTTATCGATATTTTGGGCAAATTGGCCAAAATACCAATTCTTGAAATTTCAGCCATACTGGCCAAAATTCAAGTAACTCAAATTTTGTACAAGTTGAAATTTTTCGAAATTTTTGAGAAATTGACCAAAATGCAACTAATCAAAATTTCGGGGAAATCGACCAAAATGCAACTTAACAAAATTTCGATGGAACTGACCAAAATGCCAATTTCGAAATGCCTTAGCTAAATTTTAGTAAAATCCTCCAGTATGGCATCTACAATTATTGCCAAAATGTGACTTGATACCTCCAAAATCTGAACGGATTCATCGGTAATTATATATTGGCAAAATTTATCCGAATGCATATAAAATTTGGTTCAATGCAAAATAAATATTTTACCGCCTTATAAAATTTTCTACAAAAGTAAAAATAAACTTTTTCAAAAACTACATGACTCATGTAGTCAAAATACACAGAGCTGGAATCCCTGACAAAGTGACACAGTGAACTCTACGGATGTGCCTTGTGTTCACGTATACTAAAAACAAAGTTTTAGGACGATACACACCCGTGCCTCCATCAAATTTGAACGTGAAAACATGTATTGAAATAACAATAGGGCTCTCGATAATTTCTTCTCCATCACAGATTAAGACAAAGAATGAAAATTCAAACTCACTTGGTCTCCCAAACCTGTAACTACAGGTATGTTCCAATATGCTGATAGAAATCCCACGGGTTGTAAAGCAAATCCACAGGCTGGTCCAACAAATGCAATCACATTGGATAAAAATTTCATGTCTGCTGCCAGTCCCGGAGTAAGCCGGTTATCACATGATTGATACCTGAAAAGACATTGTATTTCCTCCACATTACTAATAATTATTACAAAATTCATTGAGTTGTCAATTTCACCTCAATTCTAATTTTTTCCAGCACAAAAAAAAAAGTTTCTTATTGTCAAATGTTCATTTATCCAGTGCATCCGCATTTGGCTCATCAGATATCATTGATTAGTTTTAATTACATTGCACTTAATTTTAGTTTCCATTCCCTAATATTCAACAACTCATATTCTCAATGTTATATAGTAGTTTGATAAACCTGCCAGATCGATAGAGCGATTTAAAACCAAAGGAAAGAATTTCCCTTGCATTTCGAGCCATCGTCGTCCTAGTACATTTTTACAATAATAATTATTACAAACAATGCATTCACAATATAATTTTCCCAATAGAGTGTCAATTCCGTCTGGCCTTCAAAAGTAGAGAAAAATCCGGGTAAGTTAAGCCTAAACAGATGTTTAGAGAGCTGCCCCAAAGCCTTTGCCTCGCCACCATCCTACACAAGTGTAGCCTTGTTGTCATCGCAAAGTTAAAATGAAAGGTAAATTATACAGATACAAAACCACGGAAAGAGAGAATAGAAGTGAATCCTATAGGGAGGCTCTGATTTCCATAGTAGTGTCAAATTCCGCTTATTTTCCAGAGCTGTAAATTTATTTTAAAACAAATTTCATTCCGTTCCTATAAACTTCCATAAGATCCAGCACAAATCTCATTGCCACAATTCTCTTACTTTTTTTCTCATATAAAAAAAGCCCCTCTTAAAAGCTAAATAAGCTCGAGGAAAAACTTGAAGGAGAATATATCGGTAAAGAATTTATTGTATAGGTAAAGAAACTATATGTATATTGATGTTTGTATGTATAAAAACCAAGGTTTGGTTTATTTTTTTTACTCTGGAGATGTATTCCCTCCAGTGAATTTCTCTAAATATTAAGCCTTCGGGATGTTTACCCCTCGTGAAAAGCCGCCATAGAATTAATCCCTCCGACACCATTTTCTTTAGATTGTTTCTTCCACAGGGTATCTCATCGGATTCAATATCTTCAAAGGCATTCTCTCTTCATACCCCTTTTGTGTATAGTTTTATTCCTACATGGATAAAATTTTTCTCTACATACACAAATATTTTTCGTAAATATATTCCCCTCTAGAGAAATGTACAGTATTTTTCTATTTCTATTTCTATAGTTGTAGTTATATTTGCGAGATCTTCTCTGACTGGTGCGAGTTCACATTTCGGCCGATGATTTTTTTCTAATTTGTATGTTATTTCTTATTTCTCATTGAGTTAACTTTAAATTTGACTAATGCCACAGAATTATTGTAAAATAAAAATCTTCACCGATACAGCCTAAATTTTGGAGGATGTCAGGGAAATATTTGCAATTTGTGGAATTATTCTTCAAGAATGCAATGGATATTTGTATCGATGCGAGTGAAATATTTGCCGATATGGCCTAGATTTTAGACGGTACAGGAAAATTTCCAACCATTATACTTTTAAGGGTGATGCCTGGATTTTGGGAAAGAAGGGCCCCAATTTCCGCGGATATCACTGAAATGTTGGTCATTGGAGCATGAATTTGGGTCGATGTGAAATGACGTAGTATGGGGATTTGTTTATGGAAGATTCAATATCGTAATAAATTTTCTCTCTCTCTCTCTCTCAGAGCTCTAATATAAGTTGATACTATATTTAGGTGGGAGATTGTTGAAGAAAGAAGGAGAGGTTGATTTGGAGAGATTATCGTCTAAATCCGTAGGCATATGGGAAGGGAAAAGTGCTTTTCTAACGGAGCGTACATAGTCTTTAAATAAAATCAGTACTCATGCTTGTAGAAAAGTCTCACTTTAAGTGAATGAAAAGTTTCACTACTTTGAGAAGAGGATGGTGTTTGTATACAAGTAAGGAAGGGAGATGAAAGAAGAAATGCAACACATTTTCAAGAAGTTTCTCCAGAGACAATTTCCATGTGCAATAAGCTAGAGTTATTTGTCACATGAAATTATCTAGTTCTGTGGTCTGAAAAAATCTAAGCCATGCTGAAATTACTATAGCAATTTCATTATGCCCTATATGATTGCCTCTTTTACTAAAGGAATTCTCCTTGTATTAATTTTGTTATAAGCGACGCATTCAATTCCTAATAGGCTTTCTCTGAATTTCCCATGTCTGGATCTTCTCATATGTTGCATTCGTAAGTTCGTAGATAAGTGAGTTCCTTGGGGACATTCCCCCTTCCGAGGCTCTCTTTTGAGAGTAAAAAGGCTGAGAATTCAACAAGAGTTTTTTTCCTACAACTCCTTTTTCTAAAATTATTGTTGGTGAAGATCAGTGGAAATCCTTACTCTCTCTCTCTCCACTCCGGATTTTCCTAAGGTTTTGCAATAATTTAGCTCTGCAAGATAGAGAAGCTCCTGTCTTGTAACGTTCTCTGTGGATCCTAATCGAGTGGCTGCGGTAATTTACAAATTATTTATTACTTACGCACCTATAACTTATTTATACTAGATGAATCTACATCGTTATTTTTACATGAAATTTTTTTCATGTAAAACATATTTTTTTTCGTTTGAGCATGATGCCCCAAAATTTTCCATATGTGGCAAATTAATTTCCCTTTTGTGAAATTTGAAGGAATCTTAAAAATATAGAAAAAACCTTGACCGATCCACAAATAATATTAAACCATGTTATGAAATCATTGGCCGATGCAGATGGAACATTTGACTGAATGGGAATAATGTCTCGAAAAATATTACATGTATACATATCGTCGGCTAAAGTGCAAAAGGGGCTATAATTTTGTTTTTCCCCTAGTGTTACGAAAATTATAGCCCTTTTTGCTCTTTAGATGACAATATTATGCTACCTTCCGATGATGATGCAGCGTACATTTTTCCGATGCTACCTAAAATCTCGCTCTTCAAACGAGCAACATTTCCGACTATGCAATCTAAAATCCACACTTTTTTACTCCTTTTGGCCTACACAAGAGTAATTTTGAAGGAGACTAACTGCAATTTCAAAACAACCGAAACTTTGACACATGGCTGAGAAATACTGTGTATACATTTTTAGTAATGGAACCATGAATGCGTTTTAACAGCAGAGATGGGCATATATTCACAACAGCTGAAAATTCCTTTGGGGGAAAATGATATCTTGATATTAAATTCCCGGGATTTAGCTCCTCTTATATCACAATGGAGAATTTGATTGTCTTTTATATTTTATAGGAGTTTACGAAAATTTTCCTGGCTACACCATGGAAAGATTAATATTACAATGCATCTATATTATAATACATATCCAATAATAGAATGTATGTTTCTTTCCAAACATCGCCAATTAGTTCACGGGCATGGATTTTTCCGTAGAAATTGAAGGAGTGAAAAATAATCATGTAAACATATTTTTGTGACAAAATATTTTATACAAAATATTACTGCTCGCGCTTGTATTACCCTTGGAACCAAAATGGAGGTAAATATGATTTCCTTAAATATGGGCCCTGCTTTGTGTATAGTCAGAGTTGAACTGGGGCAACAAAATTTTGTGGAAAGATACATTTGAGTACGAACTACTGACAGATCAGGTTGAGCTTTTCAAGCTCAGCATGTCGCATTTTACCCAAAAAGTTCCGTTTTAAACCGTTTTGGCAACACTGAGGGACGAAGAAAAGAAAAATTACTCTTCTCTTTCATTTTCTTTTGTATCATTTCAAAAATATATGGAAAACCCAGGATTTTTGTCAAAAGTAAAGGAAACAATTTTCTACTTTCTTAAAGGTTAAAGATCCAGGGAAAGCCAATTCATGGGGAAAAACGTAGTTCACAAAGCAAAGGCCTCGTGCAATATTGAATGGGCTTAATGTTAAAAATGCTTCTTTCGCCTCTGGGATAAGCAACTGAATGAAAGCAACAGGCAGGGCTGGAGAAGGAAGAAGGACAATGTAAAGGTAAAAATGATTTACAATTGCAATTTTTGGATTGGATCTCTTTCTTCCTCAACAAATAGTCAAGGAAACGTTCATTATACACAACGACGAGATTATTCTCTATGGTGCTTTTAATTGGAATTTTATTACTCTTAACATGTTTAGAAACTTGCAAGGCTGACGACCGTGCGGTTTACATAATTAAAATACAGCTTTGCAGTGCTCTCTTCGAATTTTTAATCACTCATGCGGTCTAAATTGCAGACGATGTGGCAAACTTTTTGACCCATTTCAAACTCATTTTCAAATAAGGGTCAGGGGACAAAGAATTAGGCTGATGCGTAATTTCCATCTAAATTTTGGATGCTGCGAAAAAAAAATCGACGCACAAGTATTTTCCGGGATATTTGGGGAAATTCTCATAAGCTCAAACGTAATTTCCGACAATGTAAAAAAAATGTCAGGGGCCTTCGCGTAATCCCTGGCGATTTGACAAAAATTTCAAATCATCAAAACAACGAGAAAATGTGAAGTTCACATTTCTCAAACTGACCCAAAATTCACCAAGAAGTGAGTACTCAAACTAAATGGACAAAGCCATACTCGATCTAGAAAGTGTATACACCAAGAGAAAAAAGAGAAAAAACGAGCCAAAAAGATTTTCCCCTTCATTTATGCTTGAAGAGGCTCAAGATTGCAAAATGTTCACGTGGAGAAAAAGACACGAGAGAAAATAATAAAAGACAAGAAAAGGAAATGAGGAGAGAGGGAAAGGGGTTGGGAAGTGAGTTTAAGATTATAAGCAGACCTTTGCTGGACTTTGTCCAGATGAATTTTGTGAGGACGGAGGTAAATGTGGTTGACGAAGTCAAGAGCCATGTCGATGGCTGGGGAACATTTCTCCAAGTCGAATCCATAGCCTGTCCCTGACACGAGAAGTACTCCGACATTGTAGTGAGTGAATCCAGAGTAATCGTAGATTTCAGGACTATTTGTAACTGTGAAATCTTGGAAACTACGTGGAAAGGCTGGGAGCCTTTCTCCAAATAAACCGGCTCCAGCTGCACAAGACACCACCAATGGTCGTAATGTGACACACAATAAGAGAAACACCACGATGGAAATGCACTCGGCTAGTACGACATTGAGGAAATTACTCCACAGCCGCACAATCACCATCCTGAAAAGGTGGCTAGAAGTTGACTGAGTGTGCCAACCCTCTCGGCTCACACTATTATCCTCCAGCACGTAGACGAAGGGGCGTCAAAATCCTTCTTCCGCTTCTGCCCTAACTTGCCTGCTCACTCAGTCAGCAGTAGTAGCATAGTAGCCTGTGTGGAGAGAAGTCCTCTGTATTTTTATATTGCATCAAGTCACACTACTACCACGTTTATTAGGCCTGTATAATATGAGGTGGATTCGCCTCTGCCTCAAATTCCAATTAAATTCTAAACTACCCTGGGAATGCTCCATTATTCTGATTTTCTTTATCATTATTTAAGTCAAGGTTCATCCATTATTTTCAACCATTAATTCATTAAAGAGTCATATGAGCCTTTCACTTTGTTTAATCCAATCATCAGCTGAATGAATCAGCCCACATTTTAAATGCGTTGAGCAAAATCCCAAAATGCTTCGGTCACAATTTACGATGGAACGCTCACTATTTCGGAAGCATCCACCAAATACGGAAATTTTGAATGCATCTACATAATAATTCCTAAAATCAGGCCAAGTTGCGGTGGATCTTTATTATTGGATTACAGGTTACGTGCTATTACATGCTCTTTATAGGATCCTATTGAGAAAAGTCATTATTTTTACTGTGTACTTGGTTTACTTAAGTACTACACACCTGTTAGGATTACAGATGGCACAAGTAGATATACAAAAACTTGTTTAATCTTACCTTAGAGTTCTTCAATTTTTCAAGAATGTACGCTGCGTTGGAAGGTTACAAAATTACAGCATCGCATAGGTACTTGAGTACCCGGGTACGGGTAGGCGTTTTTTGGGAGCATTATGTAGACATACAAGTAGGAATTTGTAATACAAAAGAAAAGATACCGGTCATTTAATGAAAGCCATTTTATCCGAATTTAAAAGGGTACCGGTACGGGTATGATCGTAGTAAAAACACAATCAATCGGGTACTGTCGTAAGTTAAATACATACCCATACACCTGAAAGATAAGTACCAGACACATTATTTGGGTACTTCAAGTTTACAGGGGCGAGTGAGATTTCGGTAGTGGCGACATCTAATTGCAAATAGCTTTACGGAACTGTCGTACTAGATTCTTCAACGTCATATTACCCGTTGCGTTGTCGACAACTATCAACTATCTCCTTTCGTCTTGCATGCTTTTGTGTGTAGTAGTGCATCGCATATGGATCATTTGGGTCCTGGGCGAAAGCCTATAGGACCCGTAATAAATAAATACCAGTACCAATAGTGCATCGCATGGCTACATCGTTGTTGTACCCGTACTCCAACTTATCCCCGGGCGCATTCAAAATAAGTACCTGTAAATACTTGTACCCATTTCCTATGTACCAAGATACACATATCAGCATTTTCTATCGGTTACTTTAGAGTTGCGTGTAGGATGGGGTACAACGCACAACAAATTTTCTGGCGAAATTTCAGCTTGAGATGCACAGGTTTCTTCAAAAATTACATTACCTTTCCACAGATTTGGTTACAAATTCAGGACGTGTGTACATCTGTGAGCGGGTACATCTGGTAGGGGTTACTTATTCTGGAAATCCCCGAGGGTTATTGTAGGTACGGGTACCGCGATTTTGTACCCATGGGGTGCACTATCTAACTGTATGTATTTATCCATTCGATTGAAGTCACCGTAGTCGAAGGTCGAAGCTGTGAAAAACATCCATTTTTTAGGGCGGCGTCAGCCCCCTAGTAAAATACCTTTGTCCGTCCGTACGTCCGTACGTCCGGACGTCCGTACGT
>JAQFXU010002702.1:0-19359 GCA_034693705.1 Spatulosminthurus flaviceps
AAGGCTTCGGAAAAAAAATTCACATTGCTTCAAAAAGCAAATTTCATTTGGTCGAAATGAAGGGCCGCCAAATTGGCGAAAGGCGCCGTTGTGCATAGGCTAAATATTTCGGTTGTATTGGCCTAAATTTTTTGTCAATTTGGCTGAACTTTATGGGTCGAAATGATATTTTTTAACAACGCATTGGTCAATATTTCAAACATTTTGGCCAAAGTCACCAAAACGTGGGAAAGAATTTCAAATCATGTTTCAATAATGATGAAGATTTCATCAAATGTGACTACCTCAAATTTGGTCGGAATGTAAATACACAGATTTCAACAAAATTGATCATTTAGTGACATTTTGGCCAGAATTATGCTTTTACCAAATGTGTTGACTTATGTAACCAAATGTAACTTCGGAGTTTATCGGAACTACTATCTTCCCGGTTCACCTGTGGTGCTGTTATGGCCCAGCTGTTAAAATTTAACCTGTTTGTATCTTCTTAACGGATCATCCTAGCACAACGTGCTATGACAATTCTGTAAGATCTTTAAATTTGCTTTCAAAATTGCCGTTAAGCTTATCTTCAAAGAAAGCGGAGATGTGGGGGGATGATTTTAGCAAAAAATCACCGCGGTTTTCCGTCTTTTCTCCATCAAATACACATCCCGCTCTATCTTTTCCCCCTTCCCACATAAAAATACGAACAGTGACGAGTTTGAAAGCGAATTTTAATATCTTTCAGAATTTTCATACATCATTGAGCTACATACAACCCATGCAGAAGACACAGGCGGGGAAAGCTATAAGAAATCTCCCATTACAGAACCATAAGGTGGACCGGCGACATAGCAGTACCGCAATGGCTTTTTTCTCTTTTTGATTGGTCTGTAACTTTTGATTCACGCATTGGAAAACATTGATGCAAAACAATTCTGAAAGAGGAATTTTAGATCTTTAAAAATTGCTTAATGGGGTAAACCTAATGTTAAGTTGACAATTCTGAAAGGGCATGTTTTTAGTTTTTAAATTGCTGTAGAACAATAATTTAGTACGTTATGATACCGAAGAAATAAAATAGTAAAGAATAGGTTTTCCCCATTAAGTTTACCCATGCCATGGTTAAGTTTTGAATACGACGACGGCGCTGCGTCATACGAACTGCTACCTGAAATATTCCTTTGGGTTCCCTTAGCATTCAAAGCATTAGCCCTGGATGCTTCTGGAACCTTCCGATCATTCCACCATTACGGACATTATAACGCATTGCATCACCTTTTCCAGGGACAAGGTCAGTTCTGATTGGCTGACTCTTTTCCCTTACCCTTACCCCTCCTTACCTCCCTAACACCCACCGTATCCATTGCCATTGCTACTATTATTAAAAATGGATGCTGTAGGCCGCGACATAATGCCTAAATTCACATATAATTAAACTGCGCACAAACACCACGCATACACTTGAATTGAATCCTTAGAAAACCAACCATAAATAATAATAAAATTATTAATATAGCAATACTATGAATCCTATGTATTAATATCTGCCTATTATCCTATCCAGAGGTCCTAATTAAGCTTTAAATTTCATCTTCAAAGTGAGGGATTAGTATATGTACCTGGAAAGTACCCAGAAAGAAATTCATCCACGCCATGACTATTTATAGCTTATCTTTCATAACTTACATAAAAGAGGAGCACCCCTCCCACTATCTACATCAAAACAAATAAATACTAGCAATGGTCAGATGTAGCAAGTGCCTCCTCATTTCATCAAAAGGAAATAATTTAACCATGTCTAGCCCCATAAAAATTACACTCAAATTTTGACTTAAATTAATTACAACTTACATAAACCCATGCAATTATTCAAATTCCTCCTTTGTTCAAATAATTCCTATATAGAAAAACGAAAAATTGATCCACACAAAATTTACCATGAAAGAACACCCTAAAATTCAATGCTCCATACTCAAGCCTCCTCCACACATATGTAACTACTAAAAGAATTTCAAAAGGTGAAAAAAATTCAATTTTATCCCACTCTTTCCCTACATATTCTTCCTCTCAAAGAGTTTCTCAACATCCCTAATATTTTCCACCATAAAAAGAATATTTCCTTATCCCCCAACAAAAATACAATGTTAACTCACGCAAATAAGGTTATTATTACCCAAGAAAAAAAGTTTCTCAAAGAGAAAAAGTACACCGGGAAAAAGCTCAACTTATTGCAACAAAATTCCACCAGACTTTTAACAATCTCTCATTAAATTTCCCCAACTACAATAACCATACGTTTACTTTAGTAGTTTTATATACGAAATAGAATTTCATATTAAATCACGTCACAACTTCCCACCCACATCCAACAAAAGTTCATAATTTTTCTACTATATGTACCCACATACAACTTTAAAATAAATCTACAAAAACTCTGAGGACTTTCACCTGAATTTTATCACCAAATTTCTACCCCAATTCACCCAAAAAGAATTTTCAGAGCTGAGTGAAAAATCCACACGCTGTACTTCAATTCAAATGCAGCCATGGAGAGACCTACTAGAAATAGTTAGGTTCTAGAGAAAATTCCCACTTTAAAATGTACGACCTACATTTACGCGGCAGTTCCTTCTCTGAGTGCTATTAACACCAGATCATTTAAAGCAGTTGAGGTAAAGGTCAATGTTAAATCCTACGTCGTACTATTACAGACCCTTGAAAAAAAGTTAAATGTCAATTGGAACTGATTTCTTTGACTGAAATATTTATTACTTACTTGAAAATAAATTTACTAGAAAATAGCAATGGGAATTGCGAGGAGTAGTACAACAAGGAAGAATAGGCTGGAGTCATCCCACATTGGCACTATACACTTATATGTGCGGTGTAAATGAATTTGTTTATATTTTTAAGGGAAATGTACGCAGTACTAAAAGGAGTGAAGTGTTTCACAGAGAAATAATCAAGGTAAGAGGGAGAAAGTACTGGAGCAAGTAGAAATAGCTCATAAAGGTTTCCAAGTAATTATTCTAAGGAGCCTCTATAGCCTTTCTTTGAAGGCTATGGTAAGGGTTTTAAGTTTTACCATCATCCACAGACTCAGTCAGCCTTAGCCAATTTTAATGTTCCAAGTTGAAATCGTAAAGAAAAATGGGGTTTCTAAAGGCCACGCTCTGATATTCCCTATCCTTTCACCAGACACTCTGTGTACATTGAATTTAAATACGGGCAAGAGGACCCTTGAGGCCATTAGATTCAAATGTAAATATTTTCTATTTTTCTTACATTACATTTATTTATTATAATTTCCAAGCCCAACAATATTATACTAAATTATGTACTAAAAATAATTAATTATAATAACAATTAGCTAAAGAGTTAAGTTAAATTTTTTAAAATTCAAAGGATGCAAGTAATCTTTCGGCCAGGACAGAAAAACTCAAGAAAGTTAAGCGGATGAGAGTATTTTGGATGGATGGAGAACTCTTTGGGTGGGGAAAAAAATCAAGAGCAACAGATTGCAAAAGAACTATCCACCGATTTGACTCAAATGGCTGAATAGGTTGAGGGAGAGGAAATTCGGGCCATTTTGCCGAAAGAATCGTCAATTGGGCAAGGAAAATTATTGTTGACTTGACTCAAGATTTTAGCGAGATAGAGGGAAATTTTGGTCGATATAGGTGAAACTTGGGGGGGGGGCAATTTGTTCTTTTAGTCAAGGAAATATGGGAGAAAACGTATCGTGTAGGAGACCTCATATGCTGTTCATCTTATATTTTTGCCCTAGGCTCTACACTTTACTTTGCTATATCATTGGAAGCGGGAGTATTCATGAGAGGATGCAATTACTTTAGCTTAGGATAAGCTTGACGAGGGATGAAGCTTTTGCTCTGTGTCTCTCTGGAGACCTTAGAGCTGAAGAACGTACATTTATTTGAGTAGTAGAGCCCAGATCTAATGTTCAAGCTCAATGACAGAGGAAGAAGGAACAGGTAGGAGGGATTTTCTACCATTCAGACCCAACCATGTGGCTACTTCTCCTTTCGGCTTAGTAAAGTCATATAGCTGGAAAAATAATGATGAGACATATGTTGAAACGTGAAATAAGAACTGTGAGGTTTATTAAGAGCAAGTGAATTTTAAATAGTCTCATTCTTCTAATCTTTCTCATCTTTTCTCCAATTCCTTTATTTTTCCAAAGCATTTGGGCTGTCGTTGAATTAAACTTTTCCTACTTCCCTATAGCGCCCAACCAAAGTAATCATCTCTGTCGCATATTTTCATCTACCCATTAACTTTCCCTTTGTGCCCATCCTTTCTTATTACTCTATATATACGACTCTGATAGAACTCCCTTAGCTCCAGATTTCCTCTCTTTATGATCCCTCTACTATAATTAATAATAATGATTCTATAATAATTCCCATTCATTCAATATTGCCAGGGTATCCCTCCAGCTATGGGATGGCTACAGCAAAAATTGTAGCATCCAAAAATATATGTCATTACATTTTAAATGTAATATAAAAGACCTCTCTTTAGAATTTCATCCTTAGGACTTTTAAAAGAAATTTAATTAATAACTTAAATAACAATCAAATCTATTTTCCCATTCGCCATAGATTGGTTCAAGTTCCACTCGTGTATCATTTCCATTAGAAATCAAATACCTTATTTAAAAAAGATACTATTTTAAATTGTCACTTTCATGGAAAATGTGTGTGAGGTGTTAGGATAAGGTTAGTATAAGGAAAGTATAGGTTATACATAGGGTTATATTATTACGTTCGCCTACGGGCCATTTACATGTTCGGAGGTCTGGACTGTGTCCAAGACTCCTCAGTCGTCAACTCGCACTCACTCAATAAACACCTACACTATAGTCACTCTCATAAGCCAGCGAGTCCTCTTGGCTTATTCGCAGGATCTGTGCATCCTTCGGTGACCTTTGGTCAATCATATATCATAAGCCTCAGGCTGCATCATCCCCTCAATGTGACCCATGCAAAATTTTCCCCAATTTCATTGTAGCAGAAATTTTAAGCTAAAGGGCAAAATTCTAAAATTTTGACGCCAAATTTGCTATGGCACAAAAAGGATTATTAAAGGTTATTTCCAAGTGTGAGTCTCATAATTGCAATTTCCAGTTCCACCTACATGGACCTACAAATTTCTACGCAATTGAAACCAAAAAATGGAAAAACTTGATATCTAAATTTTCCAAAAATGGCAAAAATCCTATTAAATGGACCACACGCTTTCCAAACCTCCTTCACACAAATGTTACACTAATAAGGGAGAAAGTTGGAGGAAAACACCCGGTCATTTGGTCAATTTAACTCATAATAAAAAGTTGAATTGGTTCAATTTATGTGTAAGCAAAACCATATTGGTTACTCCTCATATAGTAAAGCACACGCTAGGTAATAATAACTCTTGGAGGGCAATGCCTGGTAATATTTTATAGTAGAAGAAAAAAACCGCTGATGTAAGGGAATCTATAAGGAAGTGAATGGGACTGTAGAGTAGCATTGTTAGCACCCTCAAGTATTTCCTTGGGTCTCTGATGATGATGAACAAGATGATGACATGATTCATGTGGAGAAAGTCAACTGAGGGAAGTCGTGGAAGGAAGGAAATATATATGGAAGGAAGGGGAAGAAGAAATGATTATCAAATGCAGAGAGAGAATCGGACAAGCTCGTTTAAACCCCCTAAAGAGTAGTTGAACGGAATTGCAATCAGACATCACGCTGGCAAAGTTAATTTGCCGTGTTTTATTGGCAACTCCTAGGATAACATGTACATGTTATATATAGTGGATTATCACTAGACACATTTCCTCCTCCCTCCAAATTCTTCCATTTCTCTTCTCTATACTAAAAACAGAAATATGTATCTACAGGTCAACCAGAATTTCCTCACATTTTCTATACGCACTCTATTTCCTTCCATACATTTACCTCAAGTGTAAAGGCTCTACCATAGACAGATTGACAGAGAGTTCATTCTTGTATGTGACTTTTTTCTTAATGTTAGTCAAAGGAAAAACAATATACAAAAGATGAATGCTAAAATACATGTCCATTATTTCCCTCCATTCTCGCTTAACCTACATCCAACCTATTGAGGCTCAATGACCATCAACGTCATCTTCAGCTCCCTCAAAACTATTTACTCTCCTACTCTACCATTAAAATATGTAGCTTTTTAACATTACGATAGTAATAATCATAATATAAACTTAAATTAAACGCGAAATATTTCAGTTAGCTAATGCTTTTTCTGAAAGACAGAAAAATTAATAAATCCATGGAATTATTAACCTAATGTTTCCTTATATTTAAAGATTTGGATAGAAATTTTACGAAATTTTTCCTATGAATGAAGCCTGTGAAATTATAGATAATAATATTTTTCCAAAATATCATCAATGAAATAACATTCAGGGGTTAAAATCCAGAGAGGGTTTTTGAATATAGTTGAATCAAATTGTATTGTGGAAAGTTATTTTGTACGATTCCCGCCGACTCTACTTATTGACATAACATTCGAGACCATTCCTATGCATGCAATATAGGTGGGATGTTGTGTTCTGTGAAAATGCTTTTATCATTACATAAAGACAAGCTTAATGTTGTATTTAATGTGGAGCTTTCATAGAACTGGTGGGTTAGTCCCAAGGAGATTTTTAATCATAATTTGGGGTTTTGTGCCCTAATAGCCTAGATATACTTGGAGCATTTTACTAGAGAGAAACTAAGACGCCGCCGCTTTTGCTTGAGAGATCAAAAGAATTATTATTGTCTCATGAGTATATACACAGAGCCTTGTTTTGGGCAAAATGAAGTTCCGACAGTTTCTTGGTCTTTTAAGGGCATCATTTTATTATGAGACTCGTTAGGAGAGACCATAATAGAGTTTAGCCCTGGTAATCCCACTAAGAATCCTTACACACCGGTAACTTTTTCCAGCTTGTTCTTTTCTCTCCCATAGTCTTACACTCAAAGGTCTCATATGTCTGTGTGGGAGAGAGAGAGAGAGAAGAGTCGATGAGGAAGATGAAAAAAAAGAAGGAGTAAAAAATTCAAGGAAATTACTTGAGAGTGGAGAATCTTGTCCTGGTATCATCTCCCTCATGGATCGTGTGGTGTGTAAAATAACGGAGGGGAAAAGAATCTGTAAATTTCTATTGTATATCACGGCCACTCCACTACATTACGTAGCAAAAATGGGGACAAAAACTGCTTTTTTATTTACTCCCCCAGCATTTTCCCACATTCCTAAAGGCATGAACTTGTCATCAAATTTAATCAAGTGGATCCAACTGGCCCTTTACCTTTTTCTTATTCTTATACATACTTTTAGTGCCCAGCACTAAAAAAAAGTAGATATTTCGAATCAAAACGATTACAACATAAAAAAATTAGTTTTCATCAGTCCAGAACGAAAACTCTATTTGTGAGTTATGATCCCAAGAAAAATAAAATTTTGAGCCATTTTCTCTCTCATACTCTGGATGTGTGTGTATTATAAAGCTACAACTACAAAAGAAATATGTGGGGAAAGTTTCCCCAGTTTTTATGTTTCATCCCTTCTGACATTAAACATTTAAGCCGAGGAACTTTCCCCTCTTCAAGATGTCTTCCAATTTCAATTTAGTTTTAGGCTATAGCTTTATATTTATATTTATATATCGTCGGCTAAAGTGCAAAAGGGGCTATAATTTTCGTAACGCTATGGGAAAAACAAAATTATAGCCCCTTTTGCACTTTAGCCCACGATATATATTATTTTATACATGCCCACGTTTATCTATACATGTACATATTATGTGCAGGCTGAATTAGTGATAAGGAAAGAACCACAGTGGATCAAAGTTAAACATATCGACATTACCAAGACAGGCTTAAGATTTACAATGCCCGAGGTTCTTATATTTCCTCCGCGTCTAAAAGAATATTCGTAGCATTCTCTTGAGAGAAGGATTTCCCGAGTAAGTTCTCACTTGTAGTATGAAAATGCCAAGGCTAATTTTAGCCTGACCAATTCTTTTGAAGTAACATTTTGTCCGACCGAGCTATGCAATATAAATGTACATATATATGAATCTTTTACGAGACACTAAGCAAGATTTTAATGAAATTTTCCTACATGAGAACAATATGTGTAGGTTGAACAAACAAACAATAAGAAAGAGGGAAAACCAGGCTTTTCTTTAATAATACAAAAATATTTTTTGTAACTCTTCTCACTCAAATTTTGATCAATGTATGTCAAATTCGGCAGATTTGATTGATAATTTACGTTAATTAATTAGGGCTCAAATTTTCACCAATGTGGTTTAAATGGATAAAATTTGCCGGAGATGTTTTGGACGATGTCAACATGGAGCAAAACAAACAGTTTTTTAAGGATTTTCCTAACATTTCCATCATAGGAGGTTTCCAAACTCAAGGGTAAAGATTTTTTGGAGGGGAATGATTGGAAGTCATTTACGTATTATTATACCTGGGTTTATATAAAATAGGAAGAAGAAATTTCCACTTGAGTGGTTTTTCTTTGATGATTTTCTTCAATATCTGAAGGAACGCACGCTAAGGAACAATCTTGAGTTGGATTTGTTTTCTTTAAATGTCAAAAAATTACAGGAGGTTCAATCAAGGTGAAAAATTCAACTATGTTATGCTTCCTTTGTTTATATATTTCAGAGAGAAAGGATTTTTAATTTTGACAGTACAAAAGCACTGTGAAATACCAAAGGTTATACGCTTTACTATATCAGAATTGTAACATGTGCAATTAATCCACTGTGGCTATTTGTACAAGTAGCAGAAGGGGAAATGATTCTGCACGCTCAAAAGTATCTCTTGACATAATAATATTTTGCTATAGGGAAGACAAATTGTAGTTCATTTTTCCTTCTATGGCTTTAAATGAGGTGACAAGAAGACCTATAGCTCCAATTGACACACATACATAGCACGTAGTAGATTGTATACATGTATATAGAAAAAGAAGGGAAACAACGTGTGTGAGATTGTGAGATCCAACGTGCCCAACACAACCCTTTGATAAGCTCAAAGAAATTGCTACATAACTTGGATTCACTTCAATTTCTTTTAAGAGTTATTATAGGCCAAAGTTTGGGAAAATAAGAAGCCATGAAATAGTAGTAAATGAAGGTATAATGAAAATATAAGGAAGCTTATGAGGTTGTGTGATATGAGACTTGCAAAACGAAATCCTTACCTTGTACAGTATGACAAGAAGATCATCAAGTTTACCGTGGAGGTCCCCACAAATTGTGATTTGCTTCGAGAGAGCTGTTGAAGGATGATTGAAATTGGGTCTGGCACGTAAATTTGCTGCAGCCACACGTAGGATACTTGCCACGTAGCGGACGTGTAAAATCTGAAATGTTTTCAAAACAATTACTTTCACCATCCAAAAAAATTCCATTATTCTTCATTTTCTTTGTGGTACCCCTTTTTATTTCTGAGTGACTCAAATTTTTTTTGCCAACGTTATTAAAAATTTGGATGATGCAAGCCAAATTGCCTAATTCGAAGAAAAATTTCCCGCTCATTTGATAAAAATTTGTCCAAAGTTATCCAATTTTTGTACGATATGTTACACACAATTTGGACAGATTCAAACTAAACTTCCGAACTAAACTTATCCTATTTTATAGTGAATACATGGCCAAAATGTATGTCAGTATGGAATTTCTACGAGGCGAGGATGAAATCATTGGACAATGGTAATCATCAGTCTATACCTAATATTTACAAAAGAGAGTCAGAAAAGCAAAATTACAAAATATAAGGTGTATCCTTCGAATAACGGACGTCCCCATAAGACAAAACTTTCCATATTGTCAACGAAATACAGATATCTCATGATTTTCCATTACGGGATTCGCTATTCTAGAAACCTTGCTAAAGTGACCGGATTTTACACTTCGTCGAGCAGCATAAACTATGCCTATAACTGTTCCAATGGCATAGGTTTAATTTGTCACGTGCTTGAAACAAAATAATTCATAATTGTACATGCAGATAAATATTCCCTTACAAATTTACCCTTCATATTAACCCCTGTTGCCGAGCAATAGTTTAATTGTTTTGAATTTGTCATTTGTTTGAATTTTATATTTTAAAATATAGAAATGATTGGTTAAGAGGAAATGAGAATGAGAAAGAAGAGGGAGATCGTTCTGAGACTTGGAGTAGAGTAAACGCTTTATGCTTTTCTCCTGATTTTCGTTGCTTTGCTTTGCTTGAAATAAATATTATTTTCTTAATACTTACTCCGCATCCTAAGCATACATTATTCCTTAAAGCTACGTATCAAAGGAAAAGGTAGTTGCGCCTAGACTTGTCAGCAACAACCCCTAAAAGCAAATGTAAATGCAATTTACTTTTTTAGAATAGCTCCAAATTTAAGTTACTAAAACTATCAAAGTGCTTTTACTTCGAAACAAGGCCAATACCGGGAAAATTAAAATTTCTACTAAAATATTTTAAGTTAAATCTGTAGATATTTGGATGCGTAAATAGTTCACCCTTTTATTTTGTGCTCTCTTTTATCCAACCAAATCCCGGCAAATGTTGATCATTAGAATACTCTGGTAATAACGGCCATAATTATTAACACCCTACTCAGACTCCGCTATACAGAGGCCTGACTGTACAGGTAAGTTATTTGTACACTACCTGCGAGTAAATGTACTACACGAAAATGCTTTTGTTGGGGGAAAAGATGAATGCTGGAAGGAATGAAATGGTTTCATCACCAACAACTTTGGAGTCCTCTCTCAGAAGGGGGACTGCCGCTGTCACCAACAACTTCATGTGTGTATAGTGTGGTGGTAGATTGAGAGACGCCGCAAAGCTCAACCATTCTCCAGACGATCAATGTAACACGTTAAGAGATGCTTCTTTGGAAAAATCCTTCACATTTTTATTTTTGTCTATAGGCATTTTCTTCCCTCACTTGTCTCTTTTTCTCTCCCTTGTTTGACGAGAAAGGAGTAGCGGATGAAGTAGAGGAAAAAGTAAGGTGCCATTATTTTCCCTTATCCCTTATTTTTCTAACATTTCCGAGAGTCTCAACAAACTCAAACAATGTGGTATTTCTGAAAAGCCTAAAGCTTGACACAAAGCGAGAAATATTCTTATGACTTGAATAATATGTCCCCGAGAAAAAAGGTACACCTTTTCATTTCCACTCGTATTTCTTCCCTTTCTACCACTTTCTCTTGACAATGCTCAACAACATTTACACAAGTTGACTGCCTCTCTCTCTCTCTCTCTCACTCTCTTGACTCTGAATAGAAAAAATCCTCTAACCTTTGATCAAACTTTTATGCAATGGCTTCCCAATGTTACCAAACATTCAAGGCTTTTATTCAGTTCACGTACATACATACGTCTTTGATATTGGGGGAGTCAAAGGGCCACGTATGGGACTGTCTATTTGATCATTGGACCATTATGGGCTCCTGGAGAAGGAGAAAGTATCACCTCAAATGTGAACGGGTTATAAAGTCAAATTGGTTCGACTCTCCGCCTAGCCAATATCTTTTTATCAATGGTTGTATATGTTCAGCAAAGGGGAATGTGTGTAGCTTCCACTTCACTCAGCTTGACCATGTGGTCAATTAACTTTTTTAACGAATTTTATCTTCTGGTGATTCTTTTACGCGCCTGTTAACACCTCCCTGTTCACACACACTTATGTCTGTAAATATACGGGGAGAGCGTAATATGGTTGGTCGAATGAGGGAAGGCATTGACCTATTTTACTATTATTAAAATAATAAAATACTTGTGCAAGTTTTTTTCCTCTATGGTGTGGGTTAGAGAATATAGACCATTATGAAAAAAACGTGAATCAAATTAAAACGTTGATGAGGTACGGTGGAATTGTTAAAGCCACAGGTTTTTATATCCGTGGGTGAGACTTAAATTCATGGGTTGATAAAACTTCAAGGAATATGACAACTTTGGCTATTCCTTCTTTTGTAAGACCCAGAAGGCTGATAATGTTATCATTGGATAATATCCAAAAGGTACTCACTCTAGGAGGGCTGCGTTGAAAAATGCACGGGCTTCGGCTTATATATGCTAAGTTTTCAAAGGTGACTAGTTTGTAGGCGTTTGGAGGTATGTATGGACAGTATCAGGTGTGGTTGTGTTAGATGTATAGATTTGGGCAATTTTAATGTGAATTTTTCAGTTGCAGCATAATTACAACCTAACTTCACTCATACTATTGTGTAACTATAAATGTGATTTTCGGTTTTACAGTTTTTTACTCAAATTTTAACAAAAGCTATCAAGATTTCAACAAAATGTCCCAAATTTTATCACAAAAATTATGTCCAACTGTTATTGTTAGAATTTATCCACAACAATTAGCAAACTTACCAAGTTGTATGTAAATTTTGCAATTTGTGTGCAAATTATATGCAAATTTTGCAAATTGTATGCAAATTTTGCAAATTGTATGCAAATTTTGCAAATTGTATGCAAATTTTGCAAATTGTATGCAAATAATCTACAACCATTCCAAAATGCAATTTTTGAAAATTGTCTAAAAATTTTCTAACTGTTCAATATAATAAGCAATTTATACGTCATTTTAGGAAACAGACAAAGTTTAGGGGATCCAACAAAAATTTGAATGAATTGACAGAAAATTTGGCCCACATAATGGACATTTTGTCTGAGGTAACTTAAATTTTGATCAACGCAGCCCTAACGTTTGACCCCTTGCAGCTATGGGAAGTTCCTTGAATAACCCTAGCGCGCTTACAATAATACCGGAAACTTATAATTTTCACCCATTATTAGACCTTATCCTGGAGACAGTACCTTTTCGACTTTTGCCGGAGGTACACACGTTTCCGTACATAATTGTAATTTTGCAGAGCCCAGAGCTACACTTATGTACCTCTACTACGTGCATAAAGTATACTCAGCACTTGAAGAGAGGCAAGTGGGAAAAATGGATATGAGATTTCATATATATAAGATGAACACTTGAAGCCATATAAGTTAAGTGTACATATGCAATACCCTCCTTATATTTAACTTGCTATGTGTAAATGTACCAAGCATATGATATAAAGGCGAGGATAATTTTGAAGAGATTGCGTTGTAAAATGATACGGCTTTAATTTCTTGAGCGAAACAAAATTTAACGACGGGAAAAGCTCAGAACCCTCCCCAGAGGAATTATTTGATGATATTGACATCTCATGCGAAGGAAATGCTGCTATGCTATAGGAAAGGAGGGGAAAGTCTTTGCTACCTAAGAGCATCATATGCTCCATGTTCATAACAAGGCTCTTTATGTAGAGCCCAGTAACTTCTCCCTTTTGTCACTTACTCCGACTTTTTGGAATGCTTTCAACTTATAAGTTCACAGAGGGGAAAAAGCTTGAGCTTTTACCAACAACGAGGATGCTAAGTGGGAAAAAAATAATATCCATCCTTTCTCCTCGAGATTTGTCTTACACGCCTCTCCTCCTCCTCCTAGTCCTCCTCTCACTTCAACTCCTTCCTCTTGACATATCTTTCATTCCAATTCCACTACATGTGTAATAGGCAAAAACACTTTCGTACACACACACACACACACAACAAGTAACCTTGAAAAATCCAACGGAAAAATAAGCTTTTCCCCCCTTCACAACTAAACTGTTGGAAAACTCGGGCGAAATATTATGCTTCCTTTACCCTCCTGCTGTTACACCTCGTGGCTTTACTCACATATGCCTGTCATTCAAACTCTTATACATTCGCCATTTTTACCTCCCTCATTTGACCCATTTTCCGAGAGGCTTTCTAATCTAATAGCAATAATAACTTTTTCATACAATTCTTACGCAAAAAATCCTTTCTACCTTCTCGTTATACTTGGTATTTCCATGGATTGGGAAATCCGTCCGTATTGTATTCTACCATATACGTCTTTACGTTCTTACAAAGAAAATTATTAATCATTTTAGACAAAATAGTTATTGGGAGCGGAAATCAGTAGGAAGTAATTTGATTAGTATCCTATACAGCTACCCCTGCTCAAGATACATTAGTTAATCATGTGCTTTGAGTCCTGCCAATCATTTTATTGCATGTTAACCAGTCCTTATCACTTGTTCATTGAATATTTCCCAACAACTAGAAAACACGATTCACCAGACAAATTGTTCCAACATAAGATCTACTTCCTCCGAAATCACACGCTTGTCTCATCTGCCGAAATGTGTCTTGTAACATTAATGGAGGAAATTTTTTTGGATCGCATTAATGTCACACCAGTTAAATTTGTTAACGGGTCGTAACATTAAACAACAAAATTTCCTCGAAACTTTTCCTCCAGAATTGTATCAGACCAATCGAAATTTAGCCCTACTGTAAAAAAAAATGACGTCATCATCTGTCAATATTTCTTCTAAATCCGTCCAAAATTTTACGCGGTCAATCAGTATTTAGCTATACCGTAAAAAATGACGCCATGACCTGTCAAAATTTCCCTTAAATCCGTACAAAATTTTACGCGGTCAATCAGTATTTAGCCATACCATAAAAAATGACGTCATCACCTGTCAAAATTTCCTATCAATCCATCCAAATTTGTATGCGCCCTAATCAAAATAATGAAGCCATATACAGTAAAATATGACGTCATCACCTGTCAAAATTTCTCTTGCATCGTTAACTAATTTTTTATGGTTGGCTCAATCAAATGAATTCGCTTAATTGGGACTGTGGTGTGTATAAAAATACAGTGGTATTTTCTCACGAACGTGTTTATAGGCAGCGTTCCCGTCAAAATGCAAAGAAAAAAAAAGGTTGGGGAACCTTTCCAAGATTTTCTTTCCTCATAGAAATTTTTCCGTTGAGGGGGAAAAAAAGTATTGTTATTTTGAAAGGAAAAAAGCTCATTAACTTGTCTCCCTTTGATTGCCCCGTAAAATATACGCATGGCTTCTAGCAAAGCAGCGGAGAAATACAGATAAAGTACGGGAGACATAAAGATAGGGAAGCAGAAGTCGGATATAAATGTATATAGTTTCCATCTCCTCTGGCAATTATTTAGAAGCGGGCAAATAAAAGCCTTTCTCAAGTTGGCTATTTGTGCTATGGGAAGAGATGTAGGTAAGTCTTATATAGCTTGATCTCTTGGCCAGCTTGGGAGACATTCTCTACTCACCATGTTACCTTAGGGACTTGCCAAACACAAGCTTGAGTAAAAACAAATACTGTTTTGGGTGTAGGCTGTTCCTATCCTAGAGGGACGACGGGTATGTAGGAGGAAGGGAAATCTATTTATGTACGTAGTATATCATATACACGGACTTATTAAACATTTGATTGCCACCAACACATTTAGACTTGTAAAGCGGGCTCATTTTCCTCCCTCGTTTAATTAAGCTCTTGAAACACATATAAGCGTTAATTCCAACAAAAACTTTCCTCCTCTTTCCTTTATACGCCTTCTTCTCCTTTCGTTCAGGCTCTACACACACACGTATTCATAGAATACAAGTTTTGCAACAGAGCTCATTTTTCCCAGCCTTATTTATTAGCCCCAGCTTTTGGTGGTGGATTTTCTCATTTGGAAATGTAACTTTGCTCCTTCTATACTTTCACATTAGAACTTTCCCTCATTAATTGTGTACTACCTCATCTGCTTGAAATAAATTCACTTCCATCATAAAGTACTGTTATTCTTTAACAAGTGGTAAACGGAGTTTATCTTTCTCACATTTTCTTTAACATTTACAGTCAATTCAATCCACCCTTATTCCTCGTCAATCCTGCAATTTTTTGTGTGAATGCAGCCAAATTTTTACCAAGTTTTCTTTTTCTATCGATGTCACGAAGATTCGAGCTGATTTAACTGTCAAATATTTTCCTTGATACAATCCAAGTTAAAATTGTGTGACTAAAATATATTTTTCATATTTTGTAGCAAAAATTCCCAGCAATATTTGAAACGTAGGGCGAAGCAAGGTTAAAATATTGGAAATTTGCTCACATAACTAAAATGTTTTGAAAATTTCCGGGATATTTGACGGGGGTAATGAAAAATTGAGTGGATGTATCTAAAATTATTGCAGACGCTCAAACCCATATTTTCCACGCTAAAATTCATATTTGACCTTGAAACTCATACTTGAGATGCTCAAACCTCCATTTTTGTAGGAAAACCCCAAAATAATTTGATTGAAATCAGACTAAAATTTTGAAAAAAATTTAGAAAATTTTGAAAAAATTTTAGAAAGTTTCCCTTTTACAAGCATATAATTTCAGATGAAGAGAAATAATATATTTGTTGCAGTAATAAAATCTCTTGCAATAAAAAATTGTGCAATAAATCCTGACCGTTAGAATGACAATAGTAATAATTTGTACGAAACGATAAAAATGAGCAAGTCTAAAGTCCACATAGGATTGGAACACCCACTGATAAAATAAAGCCTTCATTTTCCAGCGCAAAAATAAATCTCTTAATGTCCTCATACAATTTGTATGCTTTCTCATGTAACAAAGTTCTGGATGAAGTTAGTAATTACTTTAACAAGATTATGTAGTCCTATATAAGTACATGAATCTATAGAAACAGGAATAATAGTAGCGCCGTATGCTACAGCCTCTGGCTTGTCATTTCCCTTTACATACAAATACAATGATGGTTGGACTAGCCGGAATACGTAGGAATTTCCGTCCTAGAAGCTACTACATAAGCCTTGAAATTGGCAACTAGGTCGTGTAGAAATTTCCATCCATTTCATTTTCCAACTTTCAGATGAACAAACTCTTGGATTATATAAAGATTAAATGTGGAGGAGAGATATTCCTGGGAATGAAATTCAAGTACTACCGATATTTCAACTAAACACCCCAAAGAAGGAATCAAGCTTGGATTAGCTAATTGTAGGCTCACTATATACATATAATTTTCCCTATCATTTCAAACCACAAGAAGATTCGGACTCAATATGCAACCATACGATCATGGCATATTCTCTATAGCACTATCTTTTTTAACCACTCAGGAGCTAAAGGGAGAGGATCATTTTTGAATTGTCTTGAGCTACTTTTGTATTCAAAAATAATATTTTAAAAAATTCAAAGCATTTTTTTTAAAAGTCCCATTGAAATAACCGATCGTATTGATAAAAGCTATGAATGCAATGAAAGTATCGACCAATGTGACTCAAATTTTGAGCAATGCAACGCACTTTCGGCTAATCTCCCCTAAATTCTATTGATAAAGCTAAAAATGTCACCATTGCCATTTTTACCCATAATACTCAAAATTTTGATGTTAAAATCCTTAATCCGTCCTGCACAAAAATTTTCATGTAATAAAAAATGCTTGCCCTACAAAATTTAATTGTAATTTTTCTGAATTGGCAAAAACTTTAGCTCATGTTATTGGAAATTTGGCGGGATGAGCTAAATATTTTGAACCATTTAGTAAAAAAAATTTTGGGGGATGCAATTGAAATTTCAACCCATGCGTAAGGGATTAGGATTTATAAAAAAACCAAGTTGAAATCGTGCTTGCAACTCTTTTTGCTCCTTCAAGAGAAGGAAATATAATGAAAGTGGGAAAAAAAAAACTTTTTTCCGGAGAGATCTTATCTTACAACTTCCCATAGTAACAGAGGCTTTCAAATAAAGAAGGATTTTTGACTTGGTATACAGAAAAGATGCCATGAGAAAGGATTTGGGAAGTTCCTTGTCCTCAATGGATGTATGTACATGTATGGCCATAGAGAATGTGTCCTATAATAAATCTTGTAATATGCCGTGCCAGAGAGAGAAATGTTACGGAGAGAGGAGGAAGTTCACAGGAAGAAAATTACAAAAACGTGAATATACAAAGAATTATTGTCTCCTTTCTTGATACAATCCATGTGCAAAGAAGAATTTTTCAACAAGATATATATCCTTTCCAAGATTTGCCCCAGAAAAAGCACGCATTATATCTATACAGACGTAGGAAATAAATATAAGCAGGGAATAAGACATTTTGTTAGAGCTATATAGCATGGAAGAATCCCTTGTAATTCTAAAGAGAAATAAATTAAGGATATATTCAGTCTCCAATGAAAATGAGTGTCACCATTCAGCTGTTTTTCTCAATTTTTTATTTGCCAAAAAAGTCGAATTAATTATTCGCTAATTAACTCCTCTCATACATACGTTTCTACAGTACATGCCCTACATATATCCCCTCATAGGACACTTCCTTTTTGGCAAGGGAATTGGAAAGTCTTTTGTATCCCTTTCATTTCTCATCCTCTAAAACTTGCTACTTATCAAGCCTAAAGTTTCCACTATGCTACATAATGATGACACTTCAAATCTCACAGTCAGCTCCAAAAGTTTTCTTCTTTTGCTATATAGCAAGGGCTAGAACAGCTTAATCATAGGATTATGAATCAAATTCATACTCCTAATTTTATCCTTGTCCAAATTCTACCTAAACTCTACAATATGGTCCATTTTACAGAAATTTGAACTCCGCCTTTTTCCCATCCCAGTCCCTGTAATTTTGAAAAAATTCTTTGAAAATTTTATATCATCCAACTGCCATTTTTAACCAAGCAACCTAAATTTCCAACAATTTTACAGTCATTTTGAAGGATGCAAGGGAATTTTGGATCACATATCTCCAATAGTTTTGGACCATATGCATCTGAATTTCCTTCGTCCTTCTCTAAAATTTTGAAAGATTTGTTCAAAATTTTGGCCCATCCCATGTAAATACAATAATCATGACCGATGGAAAAAAATTGTCAAAACACGTGACAAAATTATCTATGCAACAATATTTCAAACCACGTCACAACATTTTCTAAACCATTGGAGTAGAATTTCAAACCATTTGACAAAAATTTTGAACCGATGCGATGATGCAACAAAATTTCAAACCACGTAACAACATTTTCTAAACCATATTGTAGCAGAATTTCAAATCATGTGACAAAAATTTTGAGCCGATGATGCAACAAAATTTCAAACCACGTCACAACATTTTTTAAACCATTGTAGCGGAATTTCCAACCATGTGACAAATTTTAAACCACACTAGAAAATGTTGACCAATGCAGTGCAGCTAAAATCCTATCCCATTTGATTAAAATGGGGTAGAAAATGAGTAGATCCAACCAATTCTCCTTCACATTAAATCACCTTATTAATAAGCACCCTCAAAATGTCTTGTAATGTCATTCCAGTTCGTTCACTACCTGGTAGGAGTCCTGACGGTCCTTGCTGCAGACACTGTGACAAGAGAGAAACCCTACCCCATGTGTTAGGATCGTGCCAGGAAGGTGAATTAATC
>JAQFXU010002703.1:0-19358 GCA_034693705.1 Spatulosminthurus flaviceps
AACCCTACTTTCCACTTAGTGGGTACTACATAGTTTGACAAAGATTCATTATATAGGTTAGTTAAAGTTTCAGAAAACATAAATCCAAATTCTTTGATGATTCTTGTTGGGAGTGCTTGTGGTACGTTGCTTTTCTTTGATGGTAATCGCTCTAGTGCATTCAGGACTTCAAAGGGATTTAGAGACAAAGGCTTACTATCCATAGTAGTTGGGGCTAGGCTATAATTTTTAACAGGTTCATAGGCGTTATTGATATCCGAAAAATATTCATTAATGTCATTAAGTAATCCTAAGGAACTAAAATAATTTTAACTTTAATGGGCTTGTGTTGGTCCTTTAACTTGATGTGCACAACAAAAATCACCCAATAAAAACAATGAATGCCTAGATGTTACAATTATTTTTCAGGTTATACCACCATCATCAGCTCTACCAAAAACATCTTGAGGCTTGCAACGAAGTTTACATAACTCGCTTCTTTCTGATGGCATGAAATTGTTTTAGGAGCACGGAGCGTTTATTGTGAGAATCACATTGGTGTTTGAATGTTTGAAATTGAAACGACAATAATTATGTAGGAAAGAAACCATAAGGAAAAGTTTAGAGGCATTCCAGCCATCTATTGGCTTATAATGAAAAAGATGTAAATTCAAAATACAAAGTGCGGGCTGCATTGGAGAAAGACACGTCACCCAAAAGACGGCTTAATCTCGAACGCGTAAAGTGAAGTCATTGGGACGAACATATTAAATTTTAGAATAGAAAGGAACCGTAATTATTACTGTACCCAGCATACCCTCCTCCCGACTAGCAGTAAGCTGTTAATTATTTAAATGCGAAGAAACTATTCATTTCTATAAGATATTAAACTTGGAACTCATTGTACAGCTAAAATCCATAAAAATAAGAAAAGTTTTGACGTGTACGTAATTGTTATTGAACTGCTGTGCGGATGTCCACACTTTTGCACTGTTGAAAGTTTGGACACCATAAGAGAAGAAGTGTTGTGTAAATTAGAAATTGTGGGAGTATTTTAATAAATTATATCAAGCCTTCACCAGGGAGTTGTTAGAAATGGCCTCAGTTAGTTCAAAAAATTTTTGGAAGTTTTCGGCTTTCAGTTGTCTTAATATTTGTCATCTGTTGTTGATGTTCTTCCTTCCTGCCCTTGTCTCATCTGTAGAACTGACTTTTGAACTTCCGGATAATGCTAAAGAATGTTTCCATGAGAACATTCAGAAAGGAGTTCAAACAACTTTTGAGTTCCAGGTGAGTTGGAATTTAGGTTAAACATTGTTACGGAGAGGTTGACAAAGTGTGTGGTTATTAATCGGGGTGTTTTAATTTTTCTATAGGTTGTGACAGGAGGACATTATGATGTAGATGTCTCGATTGAAACGCCCACGAAGCAAGTGATATATAAGGAAGTTAAGAAACAATATGATACGTTTCCTTTCGTTCCAGAAACCACTGGCACCTATTCCTTTTGCTTCTCAAATGAATTTTCAACTTTCTCTCATAAGCTTGTGTATATGGATTTACAAGTTGGAGATGAATCACCGCTTCCAGGGGTTGGCGAACATATTACTGCAATGACTCAGGTATGAATTTGGAGAATCGTATTGAAAATATTGTTTGAATTATTTGGACGGTCAACAATTTGTTATCATTTCGTTTCAGCTCGAGACATCTGCTCAGACTATTCATGAAAATTTGAACAGCGTTATTGACTATCAAACTCATCATCGTTTGCGAGAAGCTCAGGGAAGAAAACGTGCTGAGGATCTTAATGAGCGGTATGTTATGAAAGTTGTTTCGGCATATGGGCGGTGATATTGTTTCATCTGTGGGGTGTTTGAGTTAATATGAAATAACCAGATTTTAGAGTTTTCGTTGTTATTATTGTTCCAACAGGGTCCAACTTTGGTCCATCTTAGAAACCTTGGCTGTGTTCTCAATCTCTGTGGGTCAAGTACTAATCCTGCGGAATTTCTTTTCGGAGAAGAAACCTTCAGATATGAGGAATCCACTATTAAATGCTAAATATTAATCTTAGCCTATAATGTTTACATCGTCTGAGCAGAGAAATAATATAATTTATTGTCATTGTCTCGTTTTGTGGATCCCGACATATTTCACGCAGTCAAATAAAGTTAATTCAATTTCCATATCAATGCCAATATTTTACAACTTACGGGAGAAAACCCCTATTTGGAAACTCAGTGACCCGTGCTGAAATGATTTCGTTGGAGTGTTAGTTTCTATGTTTGAAATAGGGAGACTGACTTGACGAAAAATTATTTTACTATACTTAAGTTGTAACGTATATTTGTAATTATTTAAACTACTTCTGTTCCGTTCGAGGATGTTCTGTGTGAGGATTGTCCAAGTTTCTGTCTCAACACAAACAACATCGACTCTAAAGACCTATTTTAAAATTACCAATCCTAAATTCATGATTGCTAAATTATTTATGATTTCCTCCCCTGCAACCCTTTTCCCTGCAAGATCTGCAGGTTTCAAGCGATTCCAGGCAATCAGTCGGAGGAAGTCATCAATAAGTTCTTTCAAATTACATTGTATATTTGTCTTATTCCAGTTTATACTGGCAACCGTTACGAAGCATAGTCATAACTTTTAATTGACTTGTGTGACATCACTAAAGTTAAATATATAAAATAAATTGAAAACTCGCATATTTGGCTTTCTGTATTTTTCTCAGAAATCCCGAAGCTTTTGTTTTTTTTTCCTGAATCTAATTCGATCTTGAAAGTCCCTCGATAACTATTATTTGCTAATACGTTTTTGCCTTTGCGCAGCGCAAGAGGCATTTCTCAGTAAATGCCTCATTCTTGAACTCAAATGAATTTGGAAATTTCATCAGTCGAAGTTTATTAATCGTAAAAGTTTTGGAAAATTGCTTCGCAAAGCAGTTGGAAAGCAAGATTTGAAATAATATTAATGGAAGTTGCATGCTAAACGAATTTTAAGTATACTCAGGACACCATACCTTCAGGGTTATATATTCTTTCATTAGCATAGACTCAAGGGTAAACCAAGCACACCTAAGAAATGTGAAATATGAGAACTGAAAAATAGAGGCAACAATTTTATGCACATTGCGCATTCTACTGTCGGCCTCCGAGTTCGCAAAATTTCGTTTTAATCTTCAGATCTAGAGGAGGAGTTTCATTTGAAGAACGAGTAGGTCATTGGTGTGTTATATATTTGAAACTGTTCAATTTCGCTGCTTTATTTGAGGTACTGCTACTGTTAACCTGTTAATGTAACCCTATATCTTATTCTTATTTTTGTCACCCTACTATTCAACCAGCGACGCTGCGCGCTGTTGTCAAATCTCGTTCACAGTTGCCATTTACAATGGGCCAATGGGATTCACCATTATCATATCGGATTAATTTAAATTTAAGGTAATGAAAAGTTGATGCAACCACCCTACTTCGAGGAAATAAAGTTTCAGAAAGAGTTACCTCAGCGTCTGCACCAGGGTGTAGGTAGGGCTACTTGATTTACCCTGATGTCCATTTCAGACATATTCTGCTTACTATTTCTGGTTAAAAACGCCACCTATGTATGCTTAACATAAGAGAATATGATATTGGTTAGTAGCCCTCACAACGAGTTCATTGCCACCCCATTGCACGGATTAAATTCCAAGGCTCAACCAAGGTCATAACCACTGCGTCTTATATTAGCCGCGCTACACAACATGAACGAGCTCATAATTATTGGTTTGGTAATACGTAAGGCCACTTTGCCTAACTAAGTCTTAACGTTTTTAGGACCCTGCGACGGCTGCGACTGAATATTGCATATCCAGTATTTAAAGGTTGGCGCCTGATAGTAAAATGGCTAAGGACTCATTACGAGTGTCTTGTCCGGCGTGGCTTGTACTAGTTGGCATTAAAGGAAAGGGGTTTTTACCACTGGGTTTTTTCCCTGACCTCAGGCATATGACCACCTCCGAGAGTTTACAATGATTGTTCCAGAAAGCCGGAGTTATTCATAAATAGAGTCATACAATGAACAGTTCATTATGAACTTTGTAAGTGAGCTGGACTAATAAAGGTTAACACGGTTGACAGCTCCAGGAATAGATTGGAGTATAAGCCCCAATATTTATTTATTATTATCCGCTATTTGAATGGATAGTCCTGCGGACCCCTTAAACTATACATCATGCCACTTAATTATCCAACATTAAGACATCAGCGTCACTCATCCATGAAATTCAGGATTCAGGTAATCCACCTCCTGAAGCTAAACTTTCCGAATTGTAACATTTTTCTTCGTAAGTTGCACCTCTCTGCACCATTTGCCCAAAATTTTCACCAAACCCCAATATTTCTATTCAATGTGAGAGTAACGTACACTGCTGTGGAAAATTATACCATACCAAGGCATTATAGAAATCCGACTCGTCAGTATAAACGCTTGCATTGCACGCACATAAACGCCTCACTATTATGGTCAAAACTGTACAAATTGCTACGAGATCAGCTCAACATTGTACCCCATCCATATATGCTTCCAAATGAAAATAAGGGAGAGCATAAAAGCATGTAAAAGATTGCTTATAAAAAGCTGTTTATTTCCGTACTGAAAGCTTCCTTCCCAGTAGCCTCTAATATATGTATCTACCATTAAATATAAGGGGAATTGCGTGTCCTCTAACTTCCCTTGAAATACGACGGTTCCTTTAGGAATTGTCAAGGGTTGAAAATATCCACAGGTTAGACGAATTCCTTTCCTACCCCTCTCTTTCTCTTTTTGAATGTAGGAAAAAGGCTGTAGCGACTGGAGTAGCCAGTCTACGCTATATGTTCTTCAATGTTGTTGTATTGCTCAAGACAAGCCAGCAAAGGCCCAGACTCCCAGGCTAAATGTTGTGTGGCTTTTAGCTTATTCCAGCATAATGTATAGTGAGAGAGTACTATATAGTGAAATAGTGACTGTGTGTTCAACAGGAGTTTTTAATCATCGACACTGGTTTCATTTGAGAGTCCCAACTCCTATTGCCAGTTTTAACGTTGAAGCCACGCAGAAAGCAGCGGGATTGATACAATTCTCAATGAAAAATATATTGGCTGCTATACTTTCCACAACGATATTAGTACTTTTTCCTACGTTATACATAAAGAAACGTTGTTAAAACTATTAAACCACTGTACCGTTGTTGCTTACAGGTTCTTTGGTCTCTTCATCTCACTCACTCCGTACTTACAATCCTTGACTGTTTAGTAATTTTCATATGTGCTTTTACCTTCGGTGAAGTTTAATTTGTGTGCGAAAACTCGGTGAGTGGAAGTATATCCATTTCCTGGCTGTGGAAACCATGGCGAAAAAATCCCCCACTTTAGGGGCAGGAGTTGATTTCATCCTCCGGACAATGAGTAAGAAAAAAAAACTTTTTCTATTAGAATATTTTGTCATCTTTATTTGGAATCCCGTTCAAAATGCCCTGTATATGGAATATTGATAAAATCTCATTGGCTTTTCATGTGTAAGTAAAAGTGCTTGGGTAAATGTAAAAGAGAAGTTTTCGTCACATGAGATGCCTTTTCTCTTATAAGACTCCCGTAAAGAGGTACAGTTCGTAGAGTGTAGAGCTTGGAATATATGATGAAATAAATCATAAAGCTCTTGATACGTTGATACTCTTCTTGAATGAGAATAGTGAGACATGAATGGTAACAGGTAGGAAATAGTATTCTTTGTAGGAAGAGAAGTATATTTGTAAATTATTGGACTTATGATGGGTCACTTCCTACTAGAAAGGGAATATAATGCATGGTTTTGTATACCTAAACACGGGTATTATTCATGGAGCTTTGGACTCGGGGATTTTTCCCGGAGCTTTCTTTCGAAGCTTGTTCCTCCCATAGACTTGGACTTGTGTGTAAGATCTGTGCGTGAATAAACAATTCCTTCAGTGGCTGATTGTGTGAGAGATTAGATGGGAATTGGCTTAACATTGCGTGAGATGTAGCGTGGGTTAAATTAACGTAGGTAATGGCCAATTAGTCATGTAGTTCATTTGAACATGTGTAAATTCTACGAGCTTGAATTGATTCCATGGCATTGTCTTGAGAGAAGCAGGGGAAGTAAATACAGGGAGGAATTCATTCATAAGTGTTTTAAATGATTACTGTAGTTTTGCAATGCATTTTTTTGAGCTGAGAATCCTCACTTTTGTGAGGTGAATTTGTTTGAATTGATTTGATGTGTTTATGTCTATCTTTTATATATACTGTAATTTATTTGCCTTAAAACGTTGGTCGTACTTAAAGCTTGGAGTTATAGGAAATGTTATTGATTTGAATGCACTGTCTTTAGGGAGAGGGAAAATTATGAGCGGAATTGTTTTGTGGTGATGCAAATGACTTTAATTGCTGGAATTTTAATTGACGCTTCAGGGTGCTTAGGGTTATTGAGCGAATGCATGTAAACTCTGTTGTGTATGAAATGTATTTAGTGTTTAGTATCTTTTGGCAAGCTTGTGTTAAGTGAGAAAAGTCAAAAATATGAGAGAACTGACCAGGTATACGTGTGAGTCATAAAGTGTTTGAATGCCAATGAAGCGAGGAAATGATCTGTAATGGTAAGCTGAGGATGAAGAAAAATTATTACACATGTCGTTGAAGTCACATACGGTGGTGTAATAGCTTTGGAGTATTTCCTGTTTTGTATACGCGAAAGATTACTACATGCTGTCTTTTATCACGTGATAAGGTTGGCGTAGATTCTTTTACAACATTAATACCGATGAAAAAGTTGTGATTAGAGAATTGTAGTGACCGGAGTCTAATGCTTCTGTGTATAGTAATCCAGGTATTGCTCCTTAAATGATCCACCACTTTGGTATGGTCGTCAAAGATGATGTCCTTGAATGTGATTTTCTTGTGAGCCTACAGTATAAGTGTGGAAAGCTGCAAAATTAGCCTATTATTATACATCATTGCTGCTACCACAAATCTTTCTTTATCATTCTTCTGTGTTCTGCTATGTGATTTCCTTTTAGAATAACAACCTTTATAGATAAACGCTTGACGCTTCCAGGGAACTTATTTTCCTTAGATATCTATTTTATTTTATCCTACATAAGCAAAAGTGCAACAAGGGAAATGCAAGCAAGTACAATTATTGTTTGTATCATGTAGTATGCATGCAGGGAGATTGTTGAATTTATTTGTAAAACTTTTCCTTTCTGCGAATATTATATTAGGAACGAAAGGCACGAGTTTGTTGATTTAATCAGGTTCCCTACAAGTTTCTTTCACCTCCTCTTATCAAGTTACGCTAGTATTAGTGAGCGAACCATTATCAGATGATTGGCTGACAATTCCAGCCGTCATGTACTTTACAATCGTAGTGGTATCTTCTACTTATATAGTATTAAAAAGGTACTTAAAACTATTCTTTGTCAGCTCCTATTGTTTTTAAAGGGTTAATTAGGCACTTTATTGAAAACAAAATCCACCGTTAGCATTGGTGTTGCAGATATTGTTGGTGATCAATTATACAATAAACAAAGCTTGACTACCAACAAGGAACTAGCCTTGTACATTATTGTTAATAGTTAATGTAAGTTGTCCTGAGTATAGGCTCCGCACTGATGCTTCTGTAATGAATCGCCATGTATTTACTTCGTTATCAATTTATGCTTTAATTTACATACGGATGCCTACAACCGGTCTTTTTCAATAGTAAATGTCATTGCTACCAGATGCTACTCGTTTAAAAGAATTTTTAAACATTTACTATCCGTGTATTAAATATTAATTGTTACTACATAGTTGAGTTTATATTTGTATGAGTAGTTTGATCCTGATTGTTTCGTGTCTTTACCTTGTGGTTGCTAGGTGGAAACTCTTGAAATAATTTTAAATTTGAGACAGACAATTTTTTAACTTAATGTGTACGCAAATCTCCTACGAAAGAATGCGTTTAAAAAGCAGCAAGAAAGCAAGCATACTGAGTTGGACGCATCTGGTTTAGGAGTGAACTGAGTTGAGAGGTCTATGTACTTTTTAAAGCAATAGTAATAAATTATTATTGTAATTTATAGGAAGATCTTATGTCTTTAATATTTTTATCACTTCTTGTGTCTTTGAATTCTTGATATTTCGTGTCTTCCGGCAATCTCCGCATAACTGCATACATATATGCTGTTATGCTTCTCCGCTTCAAGTATGTATATATGCTCTATGCTTTCATTCATTTAAAAATTTTCTTTCAGCTAAATTTTATAAGCTCGAACAGATAAAAAGGTATTCCCGAACCTTTATGTACTTCGTTTGGACGTCACTTAATGTACTCAGTGTGTAAAATAGCAATTAACGGGTTTAAAAATGGATTAACCTGCGGTGCGGTACAATTTCTGATTAGTGGCTACGTGAAGGCTTAAACCGTCAAAGAATTCAAATTTAATTTAGAAATTTCAGTTTGGAGTTGTTGAATTTTAACCATAAATAGAATTAGCGGGATATTTGTAAAATAAATTCGAAACAAAATTGTAGTTAAGAAGTAGCGGCATTTCGTAAATTGGGGCTGATAAAAAGCAGAGTTCTATTTTGCTATAGTCGCTTAATTTCTATTGTTACTGTATAAATGAATATCCAGTTGAGAACAGTTAAGAACTTTTAGACCAAACTATGTTGTTGGTAGGACTTCTTAGCAATATCAAAATTATTATTGTTATTTTTTTAGACGGAATACATGACATGTTTTGAAGGCAGTAGTAATGTAATGTAAATCTTTATTCTTATTCTAACAACTTTATTACGACAAGATTAAAGGTTGTGCTGTCAATACTGTCAAATCCGAGTTATGCGGATTCTCTGTGCACTTTTTGAAATTTTGAATTCATGTCGATTACAGTAAATGTTTCTTCTTCTTTTCTTATTAAATTAGCATGTGCGAAATGCTTTACATTAGACCTACCGGCTGTTGGTTTTAATTATTTAATTCTCTCGTTAAAGAAGTTATATAAGTACCTGCAGATATTATGCGTGTCGCAATATTCTGCAAATTATATTATAGGAATTAAGATACTAGGTCAGTTTAATTTTTGAATGAAAAATAACGTGGTTAATTGTTTTCTCCCCCCAAAGCAGGTGAAATTGAATTGTATGGAGATATGTATTAAAATTGTTGGTATTAGTATAGGATACAGAGGGTTAAAAAATGTGTGGTAATGTTTGGTTAAACGAAAGTGTGACTGCTCACGGGTTTACGTTGCTTGAAAGTGCGAAGAATTTTATCGCGGTAATGCCCTGTTTTTGCTTATGGCATGTACATATGTTCTCCGTGGAGCAGTAGCATGTAACTTGTGCAGGATAAACTGAACACTCCATGAAGGTACTTAGCACACATCGGCATAATTTTGCGAGCAAATCTTAACTATTGGATGGGTAGATACTATAGAATTGACAATCTTACCAGGTCATTTTTACCCTGACTGCATGATGATTCCTTACTTGAAAGGTTAGCTCCGACGGAGTGACAGAGCACACTTGTACTCTTACGTTGATTTAGTTCTCCCTTTAAAATCCAAAGTGCTGTTTGCAATGTACCCAACGAACGACAACTTAAAAATTTGCGAGTCTCAGGTTGGATCGGTCAATGTAATATCTGGCCTAAGTGAAGACCAAGCTTTTAATTCGATTACACCTAAAGTGAGTTAAGTTTGATAATTCGAACAGTGCAGTTATTTTCAATTATTTTCAATTGCAGTGGAACGGGAGTCTAGTGGGAAACGCAAAATCCGACCGAAAAATGTAGAGGATGTTCTTCTACCAGAAGACTCCGATGATTCTGATTACGACTATGTTGGAGAGGATGCAGACTTGGATGAGGATGATTCGGGGGAAGATAATTCAAGCCAATCAGAATCATCTGATCAGAGTAATGAGGATACTGAGACTGACGAAGGTAGGAAAAGACGTTTAGTATTTTCATTTACGTCTGGGTTAAGGCTGTACAAAAGTTAGCATTTATTTTTCATTTTTTTTTGGGTTGACAGATTCCTCTGAAGATGAAAGTGACAACAACGCCAACAGCGAGTCTGATAATAGCGGGAAACCGAAGAAATCAGCTCTAAGGGACACCCTGAAAAGAATGAATGATAGCCCAGCATCATTCTCGAAACCTAAAAAGAAGAGAAAAAAACCACCTGCTAAGTCAAAAGTCAACGTTAGTACAACGAACACAAGCTCAATCACTATGAACAGCTCCAATGCTGAAGCTTCTAAGTCAAAGTCTGTTTCTGGGGGAAACGTGGTCCAGAATGGACCTTCGGCTACCAATAAAAAGACGCCGTCGAAACAAAAGAAGAAAAGCAAGTCTAAATCTAATGGCAATGATGGAAGTCAGAAGTCTAAATCCAAAAAGAAAAGCCATCCTTCGAAGAAAAAGAAGAAGGAAAAGAAATCCAAATATAGTTCCGTTTCTAGTTTATTGGACAAGCTAGACTCCTTACAATCTGAAGGTCGCAAGGAGGCAAGTTATTACTCATAATATAAGTTACTTTGCAATTTGGGTTCTCGCTCCGAAGTACTCCCGCCAATAAACTTTTTAGAGATTTTTCGGGTACTTTTGAACTTTTGAATTGTTCTTTAGATTAATCTAGACCATCGAATATGCTGGTTTTGCTTGGGAGATAAAAGTGACGAAACAAACGAGATTATTGAATGTGATGCTTGTGGTATAACTGTTCATGAAGGTGAGTACTCTGCCTAGACGCTTTTGTAGAACACTAAAATGAAGAATAGTTGTATAATCATTGTTTTAATTAATTACAGCTTGCTACGGTGTAAGTGATAACGTGAGTGTTTCTAGTGGCACGGAATCTTCGAATTCCACCGAACCATGGTTCTGTGATGCCTGCAAAAGTGGGTTAAGGAACATTACGTGTGAATTGTGTCCAGCTCAAGGTTCAATACAATTTTACATATCATTTTTTTTTTTGTTGTTACATATGACTTCTTGTTATGTTTTTGTTTTACATTGTTACTTTCGTAGTAATGCAAATGTTTTCTGCCTGCGTAGGTGGTCTATATAAAGAGACAACAACTGGACGGTGGGTTCACTTAATTTGCGCAATGTACATCCCTGGAATTCGAGTGGCTGATGATGGCACCCCAAATATGTTGGAACTTAGCTATTCTAATTGGGGTTATTATCTTTGCTCAGCGTGTGAAAATGAACGGGATGCGAGGATAGGCATCACCATTCGTTGCGATGCGGGACTTTGTAAAACTTACATCCATGCAACTTGGTATGACAATGTGCAATTTATTCATCAGCGTACTTTATCATTACATGTTGAATTAACAGTTAACAGTTGTATTCCGTCATTAGGGAGTCATAAATAAGGGCAGGAAGTCATGAAGCAGTCTCTTCGTTTACTTACTTTTTTAACTGAGTCATAACTTGATTAATTATTACAGCGCGCATAAAGCTGGTCTTTTGTCGGATCCTACAGTGGCGGGTAACCAAAGTGGGGAAGTAGCTGACCCTTACTATGCCGCCTGTAAAATGCACACGAACCGAGATTTGGCGAGGTAAGTCCCGGTTTGGAATGGAAAAATAATTCAAAATAGGTTTGGGTGGTAGCAGTGATGTGAATAAAATTTTCATGTTTTATTGTGCATTTGGTCTGAATTGATACGTTTATCATACAGCATTTCTGAGGTCTAAAATATTTCATTTGATAAATATAAACAATTTATTCCAACAGACGCCGTGCTGAAAGCTATAAAATCATACGTGAGCAAATACGCATTCGACAAGAACGAAAAAAATCTGAGAATTTGACTGAATCCGAGAAGTTAGAACAAACCAGAATACAAACTAAGATTGAAAAAATACGCTCAAAAGTGGCAGCAAGGTTCTACCAAAACAACCTTATGAACTCCTCATTATTCACTTCCCTACCGGCGTTAGTTCCCCCTTCCACCGCTCAACCGGACTTACCCCTTTCATGGAAGGAAGGAACAAAGAAACCCAGAATGCTCCATACTACTCCCTTAGTGGATAAATTTCTCGCCAAAGCAGCAATAATCGGTCATGATATAAAATCACTGGAACTAGAGGATAAGCATGAGAGAATAACCTCAAATGTCAAACGGAAGTGGAATGTGCAGCCAGCTTTGTCAGTTGAGTACGCCGCTTACTACGCTGATCGTGAGATAAGACTGTCGACATTAGCAGATCAGTGTGAAAAGCTTGAAAGGGACAAGATTTATTTGATTGACCAGCATGCAGGCATGAAAAGTGTTTATGAGGACATGGACGAGGAGCATCAGGCTCAAGTGGAAGAGGAGAAGACAATTGCCAAAACTATAGAATCCCTCAGGGAAATTTTGACGCTTTTATCGCCAAGTAATCAAAATCTGAATCGAATAGTGGTTCCTAAGCGGAGACACAGTAGCTCAGTGGGAAGGAAAAGTCCAGCTGCCAAACGTGATAGACGAAGTAGTCCTAACACCAAGAGAAGTAAAGCAAAAGCCAAATCCTCACCTGTGAATGGATCTCAGTCACCTTCAGGTATTTTTTTATTAGAATTCTCTAGAATGTATGAAGCTATTTTGAAGAAACTGTCGTGGTGGCTTTATATGCGCATGGGATATTTAATAGTTTTTAATTTTTTCCTTCATGACACAGGCCGTTTAAGAATAGTGAAATGCGCAGTCTGTAGCAATTCAGAAGATCAGCATTTGATTACCCGATGTGATAAATGCAAGAAAAATTACCACCTGGGTTGTCTAGACCCACCTCTCACCAGGATGCCCAAGAAGTCCAGAACTTTCGGATGGTGATTTGAGAATTTGACATGGTAGTTTGATCACCCGTTGTTATTATGTTCTGAATTAAATCCGCAAATTTACTTTAGGATGTGTTCGGACTGTGGAGATGAATCAGAAGAATCGGACAGTCCACAAGTGGATACTGAAGCACCCCGAACTCTCCGAGGTAGAGAAAATCTGAAAAAACCAAATAAATACAGGAGTGGTGGATCTCCGATAGCCAGTAACCATGCCGGTGGTGGTAATCCGAAAGCTACAAAATCATCAAGTGTTGGTAGAGATAAAGATTCTACCGGTAGTAGCTTGCAATCTGGAAGACACCTGTCAAATAACCAGCACTTCATCGATTCCAGCATGAATAGCACAAACGAAGGGAAATGTCATACGTGCAGCCGAGAAGACTTCAAAAAGAATTTGGTCATGTAAGTACTCGTACCAACTTTTTATTATGAAAATATTGGTCGCTGACTAATGATGTTTGAAAAGGGAGGCATGTAATAATTTCACGTCCGTGGCTTGGTATGTCCATGTTGCCTCCTGTACAGAATGTGATTTTTTTTCAAAGGTGTGACAAATGCTATCTTGAGTTTCACTTTTTGTGTCTCCAACCACCATTAAAGTATTCCCCTAAACGACGGGGCTACTCATGGTTCTGTGCTAATTGTGATGACGCTTCGTCCGTTGATTCTCAGCGCTCATTGAAGGTATTGGGAAGAATTTTATCTATGCTATATGCTATCATTGTAAGAATTAGATTTTTGTTTAGCGCGTATGTTGGAAACCTTTAATCATAGTTGTATATTGTATGTTGTAATGTAAAATGTAAATACAACAGATTAAATTTTGTTGTTCTGATTTATTCCAGGTCCAGGTAGATCCGTTCGAAGATGAACCACTTACGTAGCACTCGTAAAATAGTTAATGTTAAATTTTAACTCATTCACGTAGCAAGTATTAAATCAGTATGAATTTGTTGGATTGGGTTTATATAATATTGGCTGCTCTACTGTTAGGATGGACAATAAGGTCATGTTTCTTGTGATGTGAAGACATCTTGTAATTATTTCGTCAGTGTCAGCTTGATAAGTGATGTTCGAATATGTCCATCCATTTTATTATATTCCTCCGTTGTAGGCAGTATTTACATTATGGTTATTTTCGAAATTGTTATTGTTTAAAAAACGTGCAGCATTCCAATGTTTCAGTTTAGATAGGAATGCTTTTCTAATTTTCACACTACGCACATAACTTAGATGTTATTAAACAAAAGTCATAAAACAAAGTTTCAGAGTATCAAATCATTGTTTCAGTAAACGTAGTAGTAGCTTGTTGCCGCACTCCTACTAAATAAAAGATGTATGATCACCTTTCCCTGGTCACAGAATTAACAATAATAGTGATTACAATATAATATATAACGTGTGTAATATGTATTTTTAGATTTGCTCAGCTTTTTCCAAATGTCACTTTACGTATAGTATGCAGAAGCAGCAGTAGCATATATTATAATATTTGCATTTAAATTCTTCTCAGTAAATCTCTGTTAAAAAATTGCTGGAGTAATAATTTTAATGTTTCGTACTGTAAGAAACAATTTGTAATGCAGATGCAGGGTATGCGTTTGTCAGCTTATATATACTCGTGAGTCCATTTGTCTAAAAATAAAATTTATATCAATCCATCAAGCATCCTGTGCTGTTCATCCAGCTCTTTATTGAGTGCTGCCTCTCCAAAATATTAAATGGCATTACGTGACATTTACAAATGAGACGCGTTTGTGAGTAATTTTATCATATACCGTTGTGTAATTATCTTGTCGGCGGAACTTTCCTCTGTGAACTTATTATATTTGTTAGTAAACTGACAATGAAGTACCACATTTACGGGTGTGGATTGTGACTCTGACGACTACACATGACTTACAAGTTCAGATTCACCAGTGAATTTGAAGTCATGAATTGACGACCGCTTGGCTGCGCGTGCACAAAGTGTAAATACAGGTTTCGTTGTGAAATGGCGCCAAAATCTAAAATACAATTTAAGTTTTTATAAACAAGAAAAAGTTGTCTCTCGATGGTAAAAAGCAGGTGTGTATTATTTCGTGAGAAAATCGGCTTTTAACGTCAACTAGGCCTTCATAAATTATTGATTTGTCAAGTTGCATATTTGCAAAGTGCCAGTATAAGCTGTTGCATTAAAAATGTTATTGAAATTATTCACCCGGTCAATCTTCAACAGAATTATCGGGGGCTCAAATACTCACCTGAATGTGTTAAATGGTGTACCAGGTCCAGTATCAGAAAGTCGGCTAACCGGGTTTTTAAATATGGGGAATTATTATTCGACTGTTATTTCTGAAGAGAGGAATAGCGCTGACGCAGAGCCAAAGAATGTCAAAATCAACCCAGAATTAATCAGCCATCTCGAAAGAACAAGTCTGGTTGGATTCGGAAGTGAAGAAGCTGTAGTCAGGCTGGAAGAAGCTATTAGATTTGCCTCGGTTCTATATGATGTAAATACTGCTCACGTTAAACCTATGGACTCTGTTTTAGAAAATGAGTAAGTTCAGTGCGATAAAAATCATAACATACATTGGTGATTGATCGTTTAATCCTGTTATATAATATACAAATTGGGGTTTGAGTTATCGGATTGGGGTTTCTCTGGCTGCATTTTAACTTAGCTTGTGTTTTATGATTTTTTCGTAGAATTTTGTACTTACGGGCTGATGAGACGGGGAAAACAAGTCGGAAAGATATAATAATGAATGCAGCAATCATAGACGAAGATTACTTTGTGGCTCCGCCAGGAAATATTCCGTTAGAGGCTTCAAAATTAGCTCAAGATCTGGTCAAAGCTAAATAAAACTAATTATTGTTGGTATGAGATCAGGTATTACAGTTAGCGAGATGTAGTGTTTATTTCATATGTTTAAGTAACGAGCTTTGGGTGTTGTAATTGCACAGAAGAAAGATATTGCCCTTTAAAAAAAGTTGTCCCCTTATTCCTAAGAGGTCGCATTTTGGTTGACTGCGTTTGAGTACCTATCTTCCACGAGGCATTCCCGAAAGGAAAATACATGCAAAAATTTGTGTAGCTCGTTTTGTTTTATCCAATATCCATTCAGTTACTACTATTTTTTTTACCAAACAACTTCGAAGACCTCGCTTCATTAGGAATTTGATTCCAGTATTTTGCTGATTGATAAAACACAGACTTCCTCTAAGTTGTAGTTATATGTCTAGTCAAAAGTAATGTATTGTTTCTTGACGAAGAAAGAAAAAATTCTTATAAATTATGAATGAAATCACGAACTAGTAATGATTAGCTCAAAATCTTTGTAACTTTTCATTTTTCAGTAAGTCTGCAATGGTCATAATATATGCACATTTGCTAGAATAAAACGTGGTAGATCCCAACCTCGGTTTTAAATTAATTTGTGGTTCAAGTATTTTGTTTAACTTGATCGTGAGCTGACTTGAGATACGGGTTGTGGAAAACCATCTGAAATCAGTGAAATCCCATAAATCGGTTTCACCTTTCCAACCGAAGAGATAGATGTCTCTCATGGTCATCAAAAAATTATCAAAGGACCCTTCTTTCCCTCATTATACCAAGGGCTTATACTCGCTATTAAAATTATGTTTACCATTTAAAAGTGCAGATACAGAGTAATTGATCATTAATGGCCAGATATTTCGTTTACCGTTACATTACCTTTTACAAATGCCCATCGTTTGCATTTCTGAATTTAAAGCTTGAAAATGAAAACGTTACCGTCCAAACACTGAGAGCAAAGTAAATTAATTGCAAACTCGATATTTATGTAATTTAATTCTTTGAATTTATCCATACACCCACGTACCCTTTCTGCCACTTCATAAATATACAAAATTAACAAGAAAAAAGGTGCTTCCCGGAAACATTTTCTCTATCATTTTCATAATGATAACAGTGCGGGCTCCTTAAATGAAATCATAGATGAAACCATCGTGGAATTTCCATAATTGAACATATACAACAAATGGTACTGTACATATAATAGAAACGAGTCTATTTCGAAAGATTTTAGTTCATTTTTGCTTTGGAAAAAAACAAGATCAAAGTAAAGCTCCGTCTGCCTCCAGCACTTAATGATATTAAGTTGGGCCCAAGAAGCAATCGACTCTAAAATGTAAAAGCCTTCTCGTGTTTACTGGGAGTTGTGACAGCCCAAAAAAATAATTAATAAAGGATTAATCCGAATACTCTTCTCATCTTTCTCCTTCAAGTATGTACATTTGTACATACTTCTTCGTTCTCTCTGGAAGGGTTGAGCTCTTTCTTACGTACATAAAAATAGTATTTAATTCCTTCACTCCGCCAGTGCACTCCAAATGGAACTAATCGACGTTGAATGTTTCTTAGAACTTATAATGTCTGCGTTAAGATACAAACTAGAGGGTTGGTGGCTCAATTGGGACGTAAACATTGGAAACTGAACTAACCCTTGGCAGTGGCATTTGTCTTTACATAATACTCCGCTGTCTCTTTTCATTTATGCACATATCCCCTCTACATTTCTACACATATGTACTACTCATTCAGCACACACACCATACATATGAGGGCGACTGAATCCCCTACACGCAAGTTAAATGTAAAAGAACGGTCTAAAGTGAAAATATCTATTGTATAAAATTGTGTAAGCAAGTGCAAACGTAATACCCAGAGGCTTTATTCTTAATGTAAGGAATTGATGGTCCTCGCTACACTGGCTTGACGTTTACTTCCCTTGTTGTTGTTGCAAACCCCTACCCTCAACTTTGTTAAAATCTACAACACTTGAGTTTTACTATGGCCAGTTACAATGTATATCTAAATGAAGATCATGGAACCCAAGCAAGACAGACACATTTGATATAAACGCGAAAATCTTTCCCTTCCAAATACTCTTCCATGTTACAACCTCCATGCTCATTCCTATTCTGCATTACATATGATATGTTATAGTCCTAAATGCTCTTCTCCCGTCTATATACCTCCACAACTCCCATTATATTATTTGCTTCTTCACATGCCGGAATATAATAACAACAACCACTTTTACTACCAAAACTCTGACTATGAAACTTGCTCTCCAGCGAAACTCCGATAATATTTAATGCACATCACATACATATATGTAGCCCATCATGTAAGCGCATATCTTAAGCTAGGATACGTTAGGGTCGTAGCACGCTCAAGCCTCCACAACCATTCCAACACTGGCTAGCTGACTGAGAAAAAGGGCAGCGATATCCCCCCACTATAATAAATCTAAACCATCTTCTCCTCAGCTAACTTGCCATTTTCGATTCCATCCTTTTATTTACATAGAACCCATTTAAATGTATACGTGTATATATTCTCCCCTGGAACATAATTTTTCTCCTATGACAAAATAACATTGTCACACATCCACTCACGCATATATCTATATACAAAATACAAACTACAAACATATACTTTATATCCCACATTAAACATGATGTACCGGTCAAAAACGGCTACTTGAGTTACTCCTATAATTGCTTTGCGAATTACAGGCTATAAATCTACTCAAGTATCTTGAGAAAGTAACCGACTCTCTCTCTCTCTCTCCCGCTACTGTATAAATCAAAGGGGAATTGCTATCCCTCAAATAACCATGGAACCACGGCCCTTCCAATGGACTATACACCTCCCATAAAATTAACTCAAAAGCCGCAAGGGAATCTCTCAAATATTTTAAATGTAATTATGATGTCATTGGAAATAAATTGCTCCACGTTCGGCTTCACCAGGCGGAAAGCTAATCTCGATTTGCAGGTCGTTATTAAAGGAAATTATGCAAATTATCATTTATCCTCATCTGGATTGGTAACCTTTTTACAAATCCAGTATAATTATCCACAGCCAACGACATAATAACTTCCCAACCATAGATACTTATTACTCAATTTACTTGTTAATTATTCATTTCAGAGAGATTCCCTCAAACGTCTATTCGTAACTTGCCCAGTGTTTAAAGATATATACACATAATATGTAGGTACCTGAGTAACCCGCACATCACACCCCTGGAGCTAATATTTAATACGTAGGTCGTATAGGTAAGTATTCATAAGTTTATGGCAACATTCGTGTGCCACACACTTTGTGTTCAAGTCCTTTACATTTATTATATACACACGTTACACGGAGATAGAAAATCGTTTTCCGCTTTATTTTGATGTTCCATCGCCATTTCAACACACCAAGTGTCCTGAGAGAGCCTCCGGAGTCCGTATGTTATTTTTGAAATAGGCATAGCTTAGCTATACTGCTAACCCGAGAATGAATTTGTATATACACAAGCGGCAACGTTGTTAGTATTATTATAGTAGTAGTGGTTTTGTTCTGAATACCAAGAAGAAGAAGAACTATACGCTAGGCTTATGTGACCTGCGGTTAGTGCTGTAATATTGTATCAAAATACTTTTGTTTTTTAGTTTAGTTTTGTTAATTTTCGTATAACAAAACAATAAC
>JAQFXU010002704.1:0-19358 GCA_034693705.1 Spatulosminthurus flaviceps
ATCGTGTTAGACTCCCAAGTTTTTGCATTTTCTAAACGCCCGCTTGACAAAATTATGACTGTTTAACAACGGTTGTTTAATTAAGGAATCATTTTAGAAGAATGTCAGTGAAATGAATAATACATTTGAATTGAATTGAAGTAATAACTGGCCCAATATATTGTTGTGGAACACAGGCCACTTAATTTTTGTCTTTGGTTTGTAGGGGTCAGTGCAGCTCAATGTGCTATGATATGTGAAACTTCAAGTTTCATATATCATAGCAAATACCTGCAAGACAAATATATAAAGGGTTTATGTTGAGATTTGGATTTTACCAAATGCTAGGAATTTTTTTCTTACTCTGGTAAATTCAAGTCGTAAAAATACTAGTCTAGCAAAACCCGCGTTTCTGATAATCAGTAAATATATTAATTATTTGGGTTTCTCCATTTTTCCATTGGCAGTCCTTGACTTTTCGCGATCTTAAACATGTCCTTATCGATGGTGATAAACACAGCCAGTTTTAAATGCAGAAAGCACGGGTTTTCAATATTGCTAAATATTATATTTCTCTTTGTTGAGGGATTCAAAAGTTACTTCTTTTCAAATTTTGGGGGTTTTTAAGTACATCTGTGTGCTTCAGCTTTGCCAATAATTTTTCCTGGCTCTATCTGTTGCCCATAGACATGGCGAAAAATTCTTTAAAGTTCTTTATTTCGTGAACTATTCGATAAGTTGGAAGGTATTATTGTAATGGTCTCCAAAATGGCTTTCGACTAATACCATACTCATAATGACTCGTTGCGAACAGTTTTGGCAAAAACCTTGGGTTTATGGGTTTTAGGGTATTTGGGCTATTGGGTATTTGGTATGTATGCCAACGACTTGGTCGCTGCTGTAGCCGCTGGGCGGCGAGCGCTTCTATCTTGTTTTAAATTAAAATTAAAAATAATTAATTTAAAGTTAAATTGTGGTTAGGCAAGCCGATTGGTTATTAAATAATGACCAATCAGAGATGAGGATTATTCCCTTAAATATCCAGGAGCAGCAGCCTCAACAGTCAGTCTTTGGATCGCTGTTGAGGCTGCCTTAACGGGTCCAGAGAGCTCTGATCGGGTTCCCTGATCAGAATAATTATTATTGTCACTTGTTGCGTTTGTCATTATGGTTTTAATAAATATCATTGTTGCAGAAAGTTGATGGAAGTCGGGAGCCAGGCATTCGTTTACAGTACATAATAATAATAATATTGGTTCATTGTCAAAAATTGAGTTGCTTAACTGAGTTGTATGAACTGTAGCTGAAATACAAGTGCTAAGTGCCAGGGGCATGACGAAATTCGGTTGGTAGAGTAAAATTAAATTAAATGTTTACGATACGTCAGTTCATGATATTATTATGTTTTTTTTATTTGATCGGCCATAGAGCTGGTAATGCTTAACACTGGTTGGTTAAGTTGAGTCCATGTCAAATCAATCTACAGTAAATGATATGGTGCTGCGTGTGCAGCATAAATCATCGCGAGTCCGAAATAATACATAATAGCTAAATGTTACCATGGCTGTAGCTATCATGAAGTTGTTATGAATGTTGAATATTGAAGTAAACATTTTTGAGAAATTTGAATTTTCGATCATGAATCCATGCAGCAGTCTAGTTATTACACATTCAGTATCAGTTTGTCATTCATATTCACTGCATTTATATTTTCTGCTCTGAAAGAATAAGTTTCTTTGGTTTTCCACTAATTAACTAAAATCATGAAGCCATTTAGCGTAAATAATTATGGTCCACCTAAATTCACAGCTGAAGGTAATTAATTACGTATAAGTTTTGTAGAATCAGAAATACTTGAATTATTTCTAAAAATAATTTATGTCGTGTAGACAAAGCTGAAAAGAAGGGCAGAGTCAAGTCTATGCTGTCTGTGGTAAACGTTCCGAAGCCCAATAAGCCTAGAAAGAGTGGAAACCGACAGCGTAAAAACTTCGTAAAATATGTGGTACATCATGAGCAGATCAGAATGCTAGCATGGAAAAAACACATGGAAGAAGTGAAAAATAATCATTACATTCGTAAGAATAAGGAGATGAGTGACGCGCAAAAGAAATTCGAAGATTTTAAGAAGCAGGAAGCAAAAAAGATCATCGAGTCCATTAAGTATGCGGTACCGAGAAAGAGGATTGAACCTCCAGTAATTCCCGCTACTCGCTACATCCCAAACCCGCATCATGAAACTGCAAAAAAGAAAGTATTTCCAGTACCAATGGGATCTATGGAACACCCTCTGAATTTCACGAAGGAAGCGCGAGTAGAAATCGAGTCTAAATAAAAGCAAGCTGACGCTCTAGAGCAATTTACTTTTGAGAAGAACGAGTCTGTCACAAAATTAGTCTTCCAAAAATCTTGATTTCAGGCGAAACCATTGGTCACCTATGTACTGAACCTGAGAATATTCGGATGCAAGTTAGTAAGCGAGGGATTATCACAGCCATAACGCTAGTTTATGGGAAGAAATCTGGAATGAGATTTGGGAGAATGAAAACAGTATTTGTATGTACTGGATATGGCGGTCATATATTTAAGATCGAAGGAGAGTCGATAATCCGCAGAGAAATTGAATGGAATTCGGAAGAAATTCTCACCCTTTTCGTTCCATCCATTTAGGGGAGAGTTGTGCAACGACTTGGTCGCTGCTGCAGCCGCTGGGTGGCGAGCGCTTCAATCTCGTTTTAAATTAAAATTAAAAATAAATAATTGAAAGTGAAATTAGGGTTAGACAAGCCGATTGGTTATTAAATAATGACCAATTAGAGATGAGGATTATTCCCTTAAATAGCCAGGAGCCTCAACAGTCAGTCTTTGGATCGCTGTTGAGGCTTCCTTAACGGGTCCAGAGAGCTCTGATCGGGTTGCCTGATCAGAATAATTATTATTGTCACTTGTTGTCTTTATGGTTTTAATAAAGATCATTGCTGCAGAAAGTAGATGGAAGTCGAGAGCCAGGCATTCATTTACAGTACATAATAATAATAATAGTTTATTGTCAAAAAAAGTGCATACACAACTCACACGCCGACAATTCATGATGAGACACAAAAAAATGTGAGCTGAAGATAGCTGACAAGTAATTACTAAATTAATCAGTATATAGTGTTTGGGGAGGTGATCTTGTACAATCAATCTCGTACAAACAATTCAATATGTCTACTTCTATTTTTGTTAGTTCATTAATATGCTTAGTAATAACTGGTATACATGACTTTGAGTATCTATTAAGCTTACATATATTTTCTAATAACACACTATTACTTTTTGTGCTAAGGTAAGTTTTGAACCTCAATTTTAATATAAATCGAAATCTTGACGAAGTATACATAGATTTCCCGAATTTGATGCTTTGATTGGTGATCCGCTGTAGTATTGAGACTAATTTGAGTGAACACAATGTTTGGGAATAATTATCACGATTAACGTAGTGGCCGACGATTATTGATAAACACCTTTTTTCAAATTGAATCATTTTTGTTTTATCTCTTATTGTTAGGTTTGTGCACCAAACAGGACATGCATATTCAAGAATTACTCGGATATAAGCTTTATACACTATCACAAGTTCACGCGTTGAAAAGTTAAATTGTTTTAGCTTCCGTAACATAAAGATCCTTTTGCTAGCTTTCTGAATTTACTTGGCTATATGATCCTCCCATTTAGCACTACAGTTTATATTATTTTAATGATATCCACCCCATGAAAATCCGAGGGAGTCATCACAGCATAAAAAATAAGCTTCGGGATACATATTTATCCCAAAGTATGAGAGTTTGTTTAACATGGAAAAGTGCATAGGAGGCAATTACCGGCTATATACAAATAATCTACATAATTTTTGCTACAAAATCCAGTTTTTACTTTTTTTTATTATTGCTGCCCATTTTTTTGTATTAAACGGCCCCAGAGAGACTGTTCCCCCATTTGCTCCATGTTAAAGAAATCGACATTCATCGTAATGGTGAGTAGCGCTTTGCATATGGGAGGGCGATTTTTTCAAAAAAGATGCTCTTTTGTATGTAAATCTCAAAAATGGGTTGAAAATATTAAAATTCACAAAATCGATATTTAGAAAATTTCAACTTTGCCGGTATTTTGTGAAAAGGAGCCACAGTGCAACGGAATCGTTTGGTCAATGCTCAACATACCAGCGTAGGCTGTCCATACAACTGCAATAATTTAGAATTATGAGGTGGCTCACAACAGGAGTGTCTATATTTTTCGTTATGAAGTTGTGAATCGCGTAGAAATTTGACAGAGGAAAAACCTATATACCTTGCTGTTAGAATTAATATCCCTTCACATGAATATAAATTCCTGCTAATTAATTTTCCACGGCGTTTTATCAGGATACTAAACCTAATAAAGTAATGAAAGTTTACAATAAGTTCCATCTTGATAAATTAAAATACTAATGGTGAATATTGAGAAAAAAAATTTCCAAAATATAAATAATAATATCCGAAATTTTGCTCTTCCGGAATTTTTTAAAATAAAATTTTACGAAAAATCAAAACAAATCTATAAACTTTTTTAGTGTTGAAAAGATGTAAGATTAAAGAATCCTTAGTTTGAATGGGACTATTCTAGTACATTTGCCCAGGAAGGAAGCTGCAAAAGATTAGTTCAATGCAAAATTTCCCAGGGATTTCATATAAAAATTCACGGGTGATAAACTTTGATATAAAATCACAAATAAAGTGAGTTTTTATATTTTCCATCAGTATTGAACCCAAGCCCCTTGAAGTACTCGTTCCTCATTTAAATTTCATTAGAACACAAGGTTTCGATGCCATTTGACTATAACCAGCACATTTTTTGATCACAAATTAATTGCAGATTACGGGACGAGAAAGATAGCTCGTTGAGATTGTTTAACAGGAATCATGTGAGGCTTGACAAGTGCGCTTTTTTAGTTAGCACTCCACTGCAAGGGAACGAAACATTCACAAGAAGGAATTGGTAGGTTTCAACGCCATTTTTTTACTTTTATCCTCAGATACCAACCGTGCGGATGCCCTATAAGGTTAGTTCAGTTTTATCGCTCGAGTTGCTTGGTTTGGTAGTAGGTGTCAATGTTTTCCTAAGTGTTAATATAAGCGCAGGTGAGTACTAATACTTAGTTTAAGGAAAGGAGAAAGGACTCACCGAAATTTAGAGATTAATTTTGATCACAAATGCTGGCACAATTATTAATTTTTATTGTTTTTGTGCAACAGTTTCGTGCATGGAAGAAGTGCAATGCATAAATAAATAAATTATATCTAAAACCGTCATGACAACTCCGGTTACCATGGGGCTAAATTAAATTAAATTCATGCTACGAATTCCTACAATCTTCTCATTGTCACAGACCAACATTTTTTTCGGTACTTTTTTTCTTACAAGACACATTTAAAGTCTCTTTTCAGTTCTGTTCAACTCAACTAATTAGTGCACCATGGAGTGTTTTCAGAACATTCCCTAGTCGGCGTCAAGCATTTACACAACAAACCTTGGGGCTAGAGTTGAATGACAGATGAACTACAACAACGAAAGGGAAATTAATTTTTAAAGGTTATAGTTATTTTGGATATTTGGCTATACTCTTGGATTTGAAACAGTTAAAATTTAAGTTAAAGTTTTCTTTCAACATGTACCTCTACAAGTTTTGCAGTCAGTTGTATGCATTTTATTCACTGATTATCAACTATTTCAAGAACTTGTCACGTTTCCTATATTTAAATAACAATCTTAATTGGATGATTCTAATGTTGGCTAAATTGAGCCTTGCTTTGGATGCGATTGGCGTCTAACTTTCACAGTACAAGAAAATCATCGTAGAAGGGAAAAACTATAGAGGAAAAAAAATTTAAATGCAAATAAAATGTTTTTATTTCTTCTCAAATGTAAATTTGAAAAGCCTTTTTTCCTGGGAATGAGTAAAAGTGCTCATGAGCTTGTAGTGCCAAACAACAAATACATTTTCGTTTTGGTCTTTTAAATTTTGAAATTCGAAAAAATACTTTGAAATGCGAACATTTTAATTTCGCTAAAATTCCATGTTTTTTTTAAATTACGAATTTTGGTTTGCTCAAAAAGTACCAAAACTGTTGAAAATTTCCCGCTAGGAATCTTGGGAGCTCAAGTTTTTGTTTAGCAATTGGAAGTAGAGCCAAATAAAGTTGTGATGCTTTTAATGAAAATATTTGTTATAAATTTATATGAGGAAATGAAACATTTGACAGGGGAACATTTATTAAACTTTTAGTAGTTTCTTTATCACAATTTATTATATTTATTTCGTAAAGTTTTCTTTTATTCACAAAACCGAGCGCTATAATCCGCAAAGTATGAGCTTTCTTTTTCCATGCTAACGTTTTACAAAGAAAAACTTGTTGCAAAATCAAAGGCATCCCTCAAAATTTAACATTTGCAAAATTTACTTTGCCAATTTCTGGAAATGTTAAAATTGGAAGTTTCTTTTTGTCCATGATTTAAAATCATAAACTGGATGGTAATAATTTAGTTTAAAAAAATAATTTCAATTTTTTCATTTTATAACTTCTATTAAAAAGTTTCAAAGAAGAGAATTATAAATGCATCGTACATTTTAAAAGAAAAGTGTATGAAACCATTCAATCCTGTGACAGTTTAAATAATATTTTATAATTAAAAATGGAAAATGCATTGTAAGCAAATGGTTTGATTAGTTTTCAGGGACAAAACTACGTTTTTTTCAAAAATTCTGGAAGCGCTTTGAAAAATTGAAAGAATCATTTTGATATAACGAAAACTCCAAGAATTCATTCCAGTCACATTTGCCTCGTTTTACGTCCCTAGGTTTGAAATACCCGTGAATGTCATGCGCAGTTTGGTCCAGTTTTGGTAAATTTTACAAACGGCGTCAAAGTCCAGCAATGTTTCTACACAGATTTTTATAAAAGAACAATCAATAATTATGTTTTCAAACTTTGTCACAGGTTTGATTTTTAAATTAGGGAATCAAAATTTGTATGTGACATCAAAATATCACCAAACTTGATTCCAACCGCTGTAACTTGCAATAGCAACTTACTAATCAGCTTTTCAAATTTTGGTATGTGTAAAATGGGAAAATCCCGATCGGCGTCTAACTTTTACAAAACATGAAAATCTCCATCCAAGGGAAAAACTTTAGAATAAAAAAATTAATTTAAATTTTGAATGCAAATAAAATGGTTTTACTTTTTCCGAAATATGTAAATGCGAAAAAGTAGAACTTCTGAGAATGAGCAAAAGTGTGGATGAGGTTGTAGTACGAAACAACAAATGTTGCTTTTTGTGGGTTTTTCTTTACATTTAAAAAAAAATACTTTCAAATTCTGAACTTTTATCTTTGATATTTCCTCGTTTTTTTTTTGCAAATTGCGAATTTTGGTTAGGAAAAAATTTCCAATTTCTATCACGGTGATTTTCGGAAGTTAATTTTTACGGCAAGAAGATTTTAAAGTAATTATGTATTTGAGCTTTTATCCAGGAAAAAAGATGGGTAGTATAATACTTTAATCCACTCCGATTATTTAAGATCTTGATTTCACTGGTGGACTTAAGCCATGGTTAAGTTAACTGTAGTTAGTTTAACCTTCCAAAAGCTAGGGATTTTACTGCGGAAATGGTCAAGTTAACCATTTTTACTCGGATTTCACATAAAAATAATAAAGTTAAACTAGCCAATGGTTAATTTCAACAATGGGAATCTCAACTCTACATAGTGAATTTCAAATAAATCTGCATGCAGATAAGCTGAGTGAGAAAATATGTGAGAGAAAAACTGGAGTTTCAATTTGCCACTGCACTACTTAAAGTATTATATTTCATTCCCTTGTGGACCCAAAGTTTCTGAATAAGTTATTAACAAAATCCCAAAAAACCTTTGAGCAATTTAACATGATCTTAATATTTTATAGAATATTTGCAGGAACAAAAGTTGGAAAAACTAAATTTGCTCTTTATAATTTCCTTGAGAATTCTTCGGGTGATTTTTCTGGTTGAATCTTTCCCTTTCCCACACAATAAAATATTGGAAATAAAGTATTTTAACATTGGAATTAAAAACTGTGTAAATAATTACCTTTAACAAAATATTCATCAATTAAATCAATTCACAAAATCAACTGAATTCCAAAACTGAGTTAAAGGCCGAATAAGGTTTTTAGTCGATTATCAGTGACGTTCCAATTTTGCAAACTTTCACGTCATTTAATAATTTTTCAAGCATGATTTAGCTTACAAATGTGAAGATGTATGGGAGACATTCCAGGCAAGGAGTAATAATAAGGAAATAGCAATTATAATCTTCAACTAAACCTACAAACATTCCAATAAAATTTCACCAAGAAAGTTGCGTGTCATTCACAAATATTTTCTGACTTGTTTTCATAATCAATTGTGAGATCAAATTGACAAAGACATAATCACGAGACTTGTACTTTATTTCTGTATAAATTTCTACTCTTAAGTGAAAATCAAGAAAATTTTCAAAATTATTCCCAAAAAATAATGGCAATCAAATCCACAAGTTTGGACACCTAAAAATAGGGGCGGGTGTAACGTCAAAGTAGCACTGCATTTAAATAATACACGTACTTTGCTAATGCTTAGCCAGTTAACTGGCTTTAAGTGCTAGCGCCCAAGTTTTGAAAATCATAATCGGCGTCTAACTTCCAAAATACGAGTAAGTCTCCCTACGATTAAAGTGAGAAAAATGTCAGAGAGCAAAATTAAATTTCAATTTGTCACTACGACATTTATAGTTCAATTTTGAAGGTGTTTTACCCACTTTTTACAAGTGATTTTTAAAACGGTGAATTTTTCAGGATATTTTCAACATACTAAAACCGGACTAACACGCTGACTTTTATAAATCATTTCAAATTATTTTTGGTGCCATTATTGCTGTATTCTTTATTCAAATTTTTCCTGAAATTCAAATATTTAATGCTAATTTTTAATGAAAATTTCTTACCAAAATTCTTTTTGTTTCAAAGATGTTGAACGGAGCTTTTAGCGCTGATATCGAAAAAATTATTATAATTAATAGAAAACATAAGAGAATAAGTTGGGAAGGAAAAGTTGAATCTTCTCCGGTAATCTTATCTTTCATTAATTTTAAATCAAAACTATTCAATGGGTTCTTCACAAAACATAAGTTTTCTTTTCAGCATCCATTTTGAGACTTTATTACCCATAAAGTTGCAGTTCGTGCGTGAAAATCCGGAATGGTTTGTAACAATTGTATGTATGTATGTATGTATCTTTATTGTGTTTTCGAGCTAGCTCATACACAAAATATAGCAATAATGCTTACATCAAGCGTACTTTATAAGAATTAGAAAGATAGTCATTTTTTGACTATCTTTTTCCCGTAGATTCTACATATTTCACCACAAAGGGCATATACTTTCTCGAGATTTGCATTTTCATTATCACAAAGCAGATCACAAAAATTTTGTTTTTGTGTTGCATTACCAAGAATCTTACTTCTAATTTGAAAAGTTTTCGTACAGCTGTATAGAACGTGAGCCCATGTTGGCGCCTTCTCTCCATATAAAGAACAGTTTTCATTCCCCTTCAAAACAAATAAATGCTCCATACAAACATTGCTAGATTCTACGATTGACGCTAATCTTAATTGTGCTATTACTTTCATCTTATAGAAAGGGATTTTGGAAGTTAAATAACCCGCGGTTTGTAACAATTCCGACTCCATACTCTTTAATATACTACTTTTAACATTTAACCGTTGCAATTAGCCAGCACTGGTACCCTTTCATATCTGTAATCACCAGACGTACATGCTCATTAAACTAATCGTACAACATACTGTCATATTTTCACATAAGAAAATTTGACTGGCGCCGAAATGTGACGTCTGAAACAAATGTCCCAAATAATTTTGAAAACATTTGATTTAATCAGGTTGGAAAAGTCCGGAATTTTGCAAGTGATTTTAAATAGAAAACTATGGACTGAAGTGGAAATCCTTAACGATATAGGTTAAATATAGTCCAAGTCCGTTGTATGAAGGGCATTAGAATTATTATTTCTGACTTAAAAATGTAAAAAATTCTGAACCAACGGAATCATTCTTTTTGTTTTCGACGTAATTTTCCTTTTAATTTATCGAATTACCACAGCAAATCTGATTGCAATGACAAACTGTTTGAACAAATTTTGCTCACTTGGAACGATTCTACGGCTATAAGTTGTCATTGAATTTATACGCAATTTCTACAACTCGAGACAAAACGGAAAATTGACCTTCACAGCACGTGGTAGAACGCTCATAAAATAATGCATAATCGGCGTCTAAATTTCACAGTACAAATAAATCAAAATATAAATAAACTGAGCAAAATATTTATTTTCAAATTGCCACTTCTAAATTTACCTTTGAATAAAAATAAATCAAGTCATTCTGATCTATTAAAAGGCATAGGTAATTTTCCAATTTAATGGCAATTTTCTTAATGGTAAATAATAATTTATCTATAAGAATGAAAATTGCATGATAAGCAAATGCTTCGCTCAGTTTTCAGGGGCATAAAAATACATGTTTTTTCAAAGATTCCGGAAGAGCTTCAAAAAATTGAAAGAATCACTTGCAATTAACAAAAGCTCCGAAGACTCATTCCGGTCACTTTGGCTTCGCTCTTCGTCCTAATCTTATTGATAACCGCATACAGCAAGCACGAATTGGCCAGTTTTGGTAAATTCTACAAACGGCGTCAATTTTCAGCAATTTTTCTATTCAGATTTTGATATAACAATAATTAATCATTTTATTTTTTCAACCTTTGTCACAGGTTTGATTTTAAAATTAGGGATGCAAAAAATGGAGGTGACATCAAAATATCTCAGAATTTAATAATAGTAACTTTCCAACCACTTTTACTCAAGCAACAGCTGATCAACTCTTTACAGAGACGTACAAATGCACTGGGAAAATCATAATCGGCGTCTAACTTTTGCAGTGCATTGTAAGAAAATCTCCGCACTAGGGAAAAACTTAAAAATGGAATAAAAAAAATTAATTACAATTTTAAGTACAAAATAAATAATTTTATTTTTCCGAAATGCAAATGCGAAAAACATTTTTTACTTGGGAATGAGTAAAAGTGCTGATGAGTTTGTAGTACCAAACACCAAATACTCATGGGTGTTTTTTAGTTTTTGTTTTTGTAACTTTAAAATTCAAATTGTTTTTCGATACTTCCATGTTTTTTGAAAATCATGAATATTGGTTTGGAAAAAATAATCAAAACTGTTAGAAATTTCGCGTTAGGATTTATCACAGCTGAAATTGTTCAGTTTTGTTTTTGATCCCTGGGAGGTTTGGAAGTAGCCAAATAAAGTTCTCATCCTTTTAATGAAAATATTTGTGATGAATTTCTGAGGAAATGAAATGTCTGAAAGACGAAAACTTATTTAAATTATTGTAGTAGTTTTTTATCGCAATTTATTCGGCAAAGTTATCTTCTATTATCAAAATTACGAGCAGACCCAAGGGCTATAATCCGCAAAGTATGAGATTTCTTTTCCCATCAAAATCCCCAATCTATGCTAACAGTTTAATCTTTTTCTTTCAAAGTCAAAGACAATCCTCGAAAATTAACATTTATTTAAGAATTAAGACCATATTCCTCGGAAATCAACATGTTTTCAACAAATTAGTTCCTTTCCCATGGACATCGTTTAGTAATTTTTTAGGCGAACTATACCGATGAAGTAACTCAAGTATGACGCCCGTTTTTAATTTCTACACCGGCAATTAAGTGTAGAAGTATATAATTATGACAACAAAATTTTGAAATAATAATTATTCAAGATTTTAATTTATTCAGGAAAAAAGAAAAGGAAGAAAATACTTTCAAATCCATGCCCATTATTTAAAAGAGAATCTTGGAATTAGAAATAAATAATGAGGAATTTAAAATAATGATTATTAGTGATATTGGGGAATAATTTGAAATGAAATATTGTAGAAATTGGCCAGAGAAAAATTCCCTTGAGGTTGGTTCTCTTAAAATTGTAAGGCTTTGACGCCGCGTGAATTTTTCCCTTGTACCAACTGGGACTCTCTTGGCAGGTAGCATAAAAATAAAAATAGCTTGAACCAATATTGTGTGAATTGGTTGACGCCATTTGTCTGGAACGTCAACAACATTTTGTCCTTGTTGACAACATGATAATCGCATTTTCGTTTCGGACTTACGAAACAAAATAAAAGTAATAAATTATGGAATTCAAATTTTTTATCAGCCTTGACTATAAGCAAGCTCAAAAAATAAGTGGAAAAAAGGAATTTACAAGCATGAACAAGAAAAGTATTGCTTGACCTGTCAAGTAAACCCTAATGATTTCCACAACAAGTATTGACTGGCGTGGAAATCTGACAATGCCGTCCATTTGGATGAAGAAATGAAAGGGAAATGCATACATATTTTCAATAATTCCATGTTGATAATTTAAAGTACTATCATACATATTTTTTTTTTAAATATTTTTTTTAATAAAAAAAAAATAATCAAAATTTTCTTGTTTCCCCTATATTTTTTAAATAAAATTTTACAAAACATTAAAACAAATCTATACACTTTGTTTAGTGTTGAAATATGTACGACTAAAAAATTCTAACCTTGAAACAGGGCTCAAGAGATATTAAAGGTGTTTCACTTTTTTATTCTGATTGTTTTATTGCTAAAAACATGATTTTGTAGTTTGAATAAATTAGAATTTGACTAACTTACTTTTTTTCACGGAATTTACCCTTTCAGATTATCTAAAACTACAAAGTTAACAAGGGCAGGTGTACTTGTGGGAATTGCTACATTTCAACACCGCTCAATCATTTTAGGTATAGTTTTTGAAGTCTACAATGCAAATTTTTTTGGACTGCACAGTTGTGCCAAATCACCTCAACTCGGACATTTCGAATTTGATCAAATATGAACTTGTGATGTAAGGTTTACGCATTATAACAAAAATGGTGAAATTTTGAGCAAAACCAAAAAAATTTACGTAATTTTTTGATCAAAAACCCGTTTTTGTATTTACAATATATGCTAGCATCGCAGACCGTTGTAAGTGATGTCTCTCCATTTAAGCAATGTTAAAGAATTTCACATTTTGCTACACTGTGGCCAGTGTGGTAACACCACAGGGAAAATTTTTTTTGCGAAAGATGTAGTTTTTTATGGTACTTTCAAAAATATTTTGGTGGTACCTTCCATCACTAGTTCAGATTTGATCAAAATCGAGATGTCCGGATTGAGGTGATTTGACACAACTGTGGACTGGTTCGTTCAATAAATAATTGCATGTCTGCATTGCATGGCGACTGTATCACTGACGTACGCAATTGCATTTATTTGCACTAGAGCTGCGATAAAGTTCAAGCAAAACTCGCGTTTTCCAAGTCGTGTTCAAGTTCGGGTCAAGTTCAAGTAACCGCAAAATTGTACTTGAGCCTTTTGCGTCATGTTCTAGTGTTATCTATACCTGGCCATGATTTTATCACTCAAGTCAAGTTCGCGTTCAAGTTGGGATATATAACTTGAAGAAAATTTCATGGTCAAGTTCAAGTCAATAAAAGTGACGAGTGGAACCAGATTAAAATTCCGTTTTTTGTAAAAATTACGCCTTCTAGACTGAAATAGACATTTTATACAAGTTCGAGTCATGTTCAAGTCAGATCTTTTTACTTGAACCCGAAACTTAACGTTCAAGTTCAGATCCAATGTAAAATACTTGAAAACCCGAACTTGAACTTGAAAGAAAAGTACTTGTACCAAAATGTCAAGTTCAGGTTGAAGGAAATATTTACTTGAGGTTTCATGATCAAGTCAAGTTCATTGTCAAGTTGGAAAATTACTTGACCCGAACGTAGCTCCAATTTGCACCTTCCATAATATTCTTCATTCCGCATTATTTTTCCTTCAATTTAAAATCAAGGTGGAATTGTAGGCAACACGGTTGCACTCAATTTTTAGCGTAAAGCTTTGATGACGTTTGACATTTTGTCTATAAATGTGCAAAGCTCTGTAATAAATTTTTCTACAGGTCATGTAAGGCTGTACAACTGAGTTGAACAACAACAGGAGACGATGACTATCACTTGATTAAACATAAATTACGCGGATTCTTGGAGCGTCTGAACAGAAGCGATTTTTGTTATAATTAATATTTACTTATTTTTTCTCCAATAATTTTCCAAGTTTAGCAATTTCCATCTCAAGTTGCATTTGCAATTCTCAAAAGTAAAAAATTAATCTTTGAGTCGCTCTTGAGTATTCCCACAACATTTCCCTTGCTCCATATTATTATATGTATATTTGCCCTAACATTTTAAAATCAAGGTTGTATTGAGCTCAGCCGTGTTAAACTTTGACGCCAAATATTATTTGTACCGTTGTTCTTTGCTATTACGCCCTTAGATCGTGAAGACTTCCGCAGCATGGATGTAACTGCATATAAGTTAACGGTCCGAATCCTATAAAATTTTCTGTGTGGGGTTTTTGGATGATTCTAGAGAGGTCCCTTTTTTCAAAAAGTCATTTCCACGGAAAAACAGAAAAAAACCGAAAATCGGATTTCGGGAAAACTAACGATATTTAACTTGCCTCAAATGTTCATGTTTCCAATTTCAAGTCATTCGGATGTTTGTGTGCTGAGATATTGTGCCTTTCAATTGAAAGACTAAATTCCCCCAGCCAGGGGGTGTATATAGGAATGCTTTTTTCACTATTTTCCCCAAACTTTACCAAGTACCCCCAAGAAGAAAAAAAATATTTTGGTTAATTCCTTTACCATCGAGCAAAGTCCTGGCTGTTCCTGGTTATACAAGCTCATGTAAGGGTGCTGGAAATGTGGTTGGACGTGTAGTTGTACCTCGCAACTGAAATATTAAAAAAAAATAATTATCTATTCTGAAATGACGTGAGTGTTAAGTCATTATTTTGTACTTCTAATTCCTCATAATTTGGGACCTCTAGATTTTTCTTTAAAAATTTACCTCAGCAGAAACCACAATAATTCCTAATTCGGGACTTGAGGCAAATGTTAAATTTCAATTGCAATTTTAATTCCAATGAAGACAAGGATTTGAAGACGGGAGTTATTACTAAAATGTCGCATTTTTCATTTGCTATGTGTTGCACCTTGCATGAGCTTTGCTTTATATGTTCGTCGAGATCAGAGAAATAGAGGTGGAACTTTAAAACAAATATTTTTTAAGAACTGTGCACCGCCCCTGAAAAATGGGCTCTTTTTGTAAAGCAGAGTGAAAAAAAAATGGCGGATAAACAGTTCACACCAATATATTCCAGCATTATTATTATTCCAAATTATTTTTCTTTCCAATTGAAAATCAGTAATGGAATTGAAAGGAAAAATTATATAGTTTGGGGGAAATCCATGTCATTTCATAACGGGAGAAAAACTCAACACGGATAGAAGAGTGAATGGGTGGGAAAAAAGTCATTGCCATTTTTCGGGTCTGTTATGAGAGTGCGTGACGGTCTTGAAGTGTCGTAATGCGTGACAAGCTTGATGTAAGAGTTTTCCCGTTTTTAATGCCGTAACAATAATAATACCTGGGCAACCTCCGCTATATTAGGAGGGATTTAACCAAAATTTTCACTGTTTTGGTTGAAATTTGATTTTCTAGAAAAAGATTAGGCCAATTTCCAAAATCCCAATATCGTCGGCTGAAGTGCAAAAGGGGCTATACGCAGACACCGCTTATGCATGGTATTGCATGCTAATTCCCGTTTTCACGATTTCTACGTATAACCCCTTTTGCACTTCAGCCGACCATATTTACCCACCGAATTTTCAATTTTGGGCTGGAAAATGTGTTTTCAACTATCCGGGATGATAAAAATGGTGTAATTGACTCAATTAAATTTGTTAGAAGATAATTCTACTCTCTACATCCTTTCAGTCTCTCAATGTTCCAGGCCTGTATTGCAAAATTTTACAATCGGCGTCTAACTTGCCCATATGGACGAAACCGAAACCCAATGAAATTGTCATTTCTCATTTGTAAACGAAGCATTCCGCTCACCCCGTTTCATTCCATTGTTGCCAAGTAAACACAATTTGTTCAATTTTGTTCAAAGCACAAGCAATGAAAATGAAGGTCACAGATCTACCAACCACTACCCACCCGTTGGCATGGAATGTCATAGCCGTCGTCTAACATGCACAGTGAGTTTCAAGTAAATCCGCACAGGATTCAACCGAGAAAAATGTCATAGAGAAAATGGAATAACTTGAGTTTGGCTATTTAAAAAATAATCCTTATTAAATACAAAGTATTGAAATCATGCAAGTTTATTAAAATGTAAAAAAACCATGCATATTTTCCATTTAACAATGTGTAAATATTTAAATACTATTTCTTTCAATCCAACAATAGCTAGCTGTAATATTGAAACCAAGGCTCAACGAAAGTGTATTTTCCTTACAAATTTTGCCTACTCTTGTAATCCATTTTGTTACTCATGGATGTATTGCCATATATTTGCTTCCTTTAAATTCGAATGAATAATAGGACAACTTTCTAATTATGTAAATGGGGAGAAATTCAGAAAAAGCCTTAGACGCCTAAAAAGGTATCAAAATAGCACGGGACTTAAAATCAAGCAGAGATATCGACTGATAAATGCCGATCTGTATTGCACCCCTTGGCTGAGTCTAGTCAAGTACACTGGGAAAATCATAATCGGCGTCAAACTTTCACAGCGTGAAGAAAATCTCTGATTTTTGGAGGTAACAACAAAAACTCTTTTCCTGTTGTTTCTTTCAAAATCAAAGAAATTCCTCAAAAGATAACATTTATTTACAAATCAAGACCGTTCTTCAGAAATGAACATTTCTTCAACGTCTTTAGGTCCTTACCCATATGGACACGTTAGTAATTTCTTGGGCGATCATTTCCCATGAAATTACTCAAATATAACGCTGAATTTTAATGTCGCCCATGGCAATGAATTTTTTGGGCAGGAAATATTTACGGGAAAAAGATTTTGCAATAGTAATAATTCTAGATTTTATACAGAAACAAAGAAAATGTAGAGAAATATTTAAATTTTAAGGGGCTATATGCATCGATAGCCTAATATTCAAAGGTGCCAAGTCTGTGCATGTCCGCTATAGCGAGCTGTGGCGGAAACATATAGCCCCTTTTGACTTTCGAATTTCATGAATTCTCAGATGGCACTATCACGCATTCACGGTTTTTTGCCTATAGCTCCTTTTGGTCTTTCGCCGACGATATTTTGCATGGGAATTTATGACTGGCGTGAAAATCTGACGGTGCCGTACAGTAATTCCATCCATTTTTTCCCACCCCAGAACCCCTGAAATAATAATTAATAGAATGCAAAAACATGTACGACAGATGAAATCCATATAACTCCACGTACAATGGACCTTGTACTCTTGATAAAAATCTTGGAAGTGCTTTCAGAACATTCCCCAATCGGCCTCAAAGCTTTACAAAATAAACCTTCAGGCTAATTGTAAGTTGAATTTTGGTATGACAAGGGAACCGACAATGCCTGAGCAAAAATATAAAACTCCCTAATCTCGGCGTCGAATTTGGACAGGAATAATGAAAATGACATTAGGAATTGATTTGAGTGATTTTATTAAAATTTGCAAAAGAAAACATTTTAAATTTTACCAAACCTTAAGGGGTGAAGATTGAATTTTGTTACGCATTCAAAATACTTTGGCCAATCGAAACTTTGAAACTTCTTACCAAGTTTTAAGTCACATCCCCCTTTTGAATAAATGAAGGTTTAAAATCATATTTTGTTGAAAAAATAAAGTTGTTACGGTAAATTGGAGTGGATAAAAATTGGTTCTTTTAATTTTTCATCCGTTTAATTTTTCCATAAAACTTCAATAAAAGGGATTTCTGATCAATCTTTACGTTTCAGTAGTGCCAACGGAGCTCATGGTTCAAATCTTGTGAAAACACTACCGTCATTCAATGTGACCTAAAGTGTTTTCAGAACATTCCCTAATCGGCGTCATACGTTTACAAACCTTGGGGCTAGAGTTGAATGAATTAAATAGCAAGTGAACATCAACAAAGAAATGGAAATAATAACTGAGAAGGCTTTCCATACAACTTGCGACTTTAAACAGAACCAGGTGCACACTTAACCGTCGACTCATGATTGGTGATTTTTCCCAATGAATTTTAAACGGCGTTGAAATTTGTCAGTGAAGTGGTAAAACCTTCCTCGCAATTTCAAGTATGCCTTCACTTGAGAACAAAAACATAGCAAATAATTTTCCATTGCATTTTATCAGTGCAGTGTTTACGGAATGAACCTAAGATTTAGTGTTTGGAAAATTTAAAAATAAAAATTTAAAACTGTAATAATTAAAATTCTGGGCAAGAATAATGATTTTGAATGGTCTCTTGTGCTTTTTTCATGTTTGATTCAGTGTAAAACTGGAATGATGGTGGGCTTGGAAGAAAAGGAGTTTATCGGAACTACTATCTTCCGGGTCCGCTTATTGTGCTGTTTTGTAAGAATGCTTTAACATTTCCCTGCTGGTAACTTTTGAACGGCTAGTCATAGCGCAATGAGGTTTGTCAATTCTGAAAGATACTTAAATTCGCTTTCAGAATCGCCATTGCGCATATTTTTATCATTAAAGGGAGCGGAGACGTTGGGGGATGAATTTAGCAAAAATTATCGCGGTTTTCCGTAATTTCTTCATCAAATGCGCATCCCGCTCTATCTTCCCTCCCTTCCAACATAAAAATACGAGCAATGACGATTTTGAAAGAGAATTTTAATATCTTTCAGAATTTTAATACATCATTGAACCCATACAAGCCTTGCAGAAGATACAGGCAGGGAAAGCTTTAAGATTTTCTCCATAACAGCACAATGTAGTGGACCCGCAGGATAGCAGATCCGCAATGGTAATTTTCCTTCCTTGTTTTGGCTGTAACTTTTAATCCACGAATCAAAATACATTGATGCATAACAATTCTGAAAGAATAATTTTTGAGCTTTAAAAATTGGTATGGAACATAATTTCATTTATTAAGATACTGAAGATATAAAATAGTTGAAATCCCAAACGAAACAATGCTAACTTAACGGGAAAAATCTATTTCGTTTACTATTTTATTATTAGACCTTGCTCATATCAATTATTTAATGCAATGCTTCGACGCCGTTTGACTTTTGAGCACAAAGGAGTTTATCGGAACTGCTATGTTCCGGGTCCACCTATTGTGCTGTTATGCAAGAATGCTTTAACCTTTCCCT
>JAQFXU010002705.1:0-19354 GCA_034693705.1 Spatulosminthurus flaviceps
TATATATATATTGACACGTAACTAATATTGTGGAAGGGAATCTAGGAAAAATATTTTCATTGTAATAAAATACATACTGCAAACATTGCTGAGTAACTTATGTCTTGTTACAATAATTTGATGCCAAGTTAATAAAGGCAAGTTGACATAAAATGAGAGTGTTGATTTATTTGTTAAAATATCACGTCTTTGTATATGTATCTATAATATTGACACTTGGAGGAATTGAGTAATTTAGAAGACTTCATTATTATTATTATTATTTATTATTATTATTATTGAGCAAGACAGAAAAGTCGTTTACTTGCAAGATTACAATTTACAACAAACTGTACTCTGCTCAAGCATCACGTAGGCATAGACAAGTGCAGTAGTAAATAGTAATAATTATGGTGAAGTAGTAAACACCAGAAATATTTCAGACTCTTTCGTCATATTAAGGAGTAAACACATATGAGAGAGACATATTAACCTTTCAATACCCCCACATGAGATTTTGATGCATTCGAAAAATCCATCATTATTGTGTATTTTAAATGGCTATGTATTCTTATACTATGTATACTGAGAATGAATACATGAAATCCTACGTATGATGACAAAATCTGAGAAATTTTTCAAACACCAAATCCTATTATGTATTACTTATTAAAAATCCTTTTGTACATTTTGTTGCCGTTATTCAATCGTCGTCGTAGAAGAAAAAAATTATTATTGAGAGTTTACTCCGTAGTAGTAATATCATTTTTGTGGGTGCAGGAGAATATGTAATGAGGTTGGGAGGTGATTTAAGAATTAATAGCCTGAATGTTGAATATTGAATAGTTATATAGCTCTCGTCGTCCGACGTCTGATTCCTTTCCGAGAATATGAGCCTCTTTTGGAATTAAATGTTACAGGCTGGATGGATGGATTTGAATACTAATAATAATAAAGATTGGTAGTTTGTTGTCGTCTCGGCGTAGTAGTAGTAATAGGAAAAAGCTCTTGTTCCAAAGAACTATTCTGTATAAATATTAGAGGGAAATGTTAGAAAATAATAATATTATTATTGTAGTTGTAGTTAGGAGTAGTACTAGTCGTAGTAGAAAGAAGAGGAAAAACAAAAGTAGACCAGACTTGAATGTAATATTGGTTGTAGCAAGTGGTGGTGATGTTGGTGTGCTGCCTTGATGGCTAGACCATTGTCTTGTGTCTTGTCATATGTACTCGGTTGGCTGACTCACTGATTGTGTATTATATTTGTATATTTTATTTATTCCTCCTTATATGTATATTTGTATTGTACCACTAAATAATACAAGTTTGAAAAAAAGGAGATGGCAATACTTGAAAGATTTCTATATGGGGGTGACATATTATTATTATTATTATTACTATTATTATTACATGGGAAATGTAAATGTGTATGCAATCATGCAGAGCATTTGATTATGAGTTGAAGAAGAAAAAACTGTCTTGCAATGGTATTTTCCATCAATACATACAAACCGCATAGAGGAGAGTTGGCTGATATTTGTAAGGCTTCCTCTCTCACTGTATAGACTGACTGAGTGAGCTCTCATGCATCATTATTGAGTAGGTACTGGTGGAGTAGTAGCTAGAAATCAGAACAAGTGCATATTTTTCCTGGATTTTATTTTATCTGAAGGTTAATTATGTAAGCGTTGTTATTAGAATGAGTGAGGAAGGAGGAGCGGAAAAGTAGACGGTGGCATTTGCATTTATTAAAGGAATATTCACGAATGCTCGTTGGTGTAGGATAGGAAGCTGCAGTGTGCAAGTGTAGAGTATATAACCGCAGAAAAAAGGGATGCTAAAAATTCATCAGGTTTTCCCGTCATTTCTAATTACTACTACATATATATAAGTTTATATAGAGAAATGCAATGATGTTTTTCTATTTTGGCCAGACACATTGATAGGGATTGGTTGGTGGATATATGAAATGAGTTGAAGGAAATTATGGTTGTGGTTTTGTAATTACTTTTCGACAGTTTTAGTCTCCCATTTGTTATATGCATTGGTATGATGGTACTATTATATATACGTGTTATAGTGTGAGAATAAAGCTTTTTAGCATTTATTTCTGGTCTCATGAATTGATTTGATAGAACTTATAGGATTTATGCGGCGTCTCAAAAAAATTACGATTTCATGGGACATTGCATATTTAGAAGTGTAGTATTTTTATGTAATGTATGGAGGAGCGAGAGAGAGAATGGTTGAAGGGGGATTTTTATGATTTGACGTAGATTCTTCTTCTCTGTCTGCCATAATTTTATTTCCCTCTGTTATTGTCTCCGTATTATATATCTATATTATAGTATGATGAGGTATTGTTAATGGAGGAAATAAAAAAAAATTCCATGTGTTGATATTTATAATTTTGTTTTCTTCTTCTGTATTCTGTATAGGTTTGCGACGAGCTTCAAATATTTTGTTCTCGTTGTTCCAATGAGCAATTGGAAGTGCTGAAAATGTGTGGAATAATCCCGATGAATGCTCCCTCCTGTGGACTTATCACCAAGACGGATGCTGAGAGACTAGTCAATGCATTACTTCATCGGAACCCACCCAAATCCGCCATCTCTGCCCCTCTTCATAGTCCCAAGGACTCCAAGACTCACATTCGAGTCTACCACAACTGCTTTGGCAAGGCCAAAGGGATCGCCAGTCTCAATTTGTATGATAATCCGGATGCCCTTTGCATTGAGTAAGTGCCAAAAAATATTTTTTTCTCTAGTTCTTTTACTTTTATTTTTTTTATACAGTGTAGTAGCAGTGTAAGTCTAAGGCATTGATAAATACATTTTACTATATTATCATGCTCTTTTTTCATAGTCATATGTGACATGTATTTACCTATGCGTGTATGTGTATTTCATTCTTGGGCTCTAGTATAGCTTTAGCTTTATCTAGTAATGTGTGAGGGAGTGAGGGATATTTGGAAAAAAAATATTTTTGTATTGTCTACACTTATGTGCTGTTTATTTTGTTTTATGATCATGTTTTCTGTCAGCTATGGGTATTGTTCCATTTCTCAATGGATTTCACTTACCACTGCTTTTCAGTACTATTATTAATGTAAAGTATTGTATTAAAAGACTTGGGATCGAAGGCGCCAGTGGATCTATAAATAAGTATAAGAATGAGGAGAGGTATCATCATTATCAAGAAGGCAATTATTGTCATTTCAAAGAGTACAATAATCATTTTTAGGAGTCCCTTGCTCCAAATATATTTTATTGACCTTGTTTTAATTAAAAAAAACATGGTCCAATCATCATGTCAATACAGAAGTGAGGAGCTATCAAGTCAATACTCAAGTTGTTATAGGGAGAATTAATGACAATTATTATTGATACAGTTATTATTTGTACGTGAGAAAAACCTTAATGGTTAATTATTTTAACTTAGTTTACTATAGTTACTGTCCATTAAACCTTACAGAAAGTGGTTTTTCATTGTGGCGTGTGGCGTCATTTGTTCACTTTATAAGAGAGAGAGAGGTGCAAAGGGGGTTTTTTAGTCAAGCCGTAATTGAGATAATAAATAAATCTGCCGGAATTTATGATTATTACTCAAATAATAAGGGAATTAGAGCGAGAGCGAGGCAATTGGAAATTATTTTTACAGAGGGCCTCTATAACTAATTGCTCCACGGTTTTTCCATGTTCTCCTTGGAAAATGTACACATGTACACTATGTGTGTAGAGTAATTATTGGAATTGTTAAAAGCCGTTGAATAACCCTAATAAATTCATTACTACTATTATAGAGAAGTATTGATTGGGGTAATTTTTAGCAAGGCATTGGTTGGAAATTGTTGGTATTACTAGTAGAATTAGTGTATCCAATACATACTCGGACTTTATAAAGTAATTCTATTTGAAAATTTAATGGGAAAGGGGTAATTATTGGGTGTATTTAATTTGCACGTATGCATGTGTGTGTGTTTGTGGTATGTATGTTTCTAGGCTAGGAGGGTTTTAGAATGGTGATAATTATTATGGAAAAAAACACTTGGGTTCTGCTGACTCAGTCAACATATGTAAATTCTATGTTGAACATGGAAGTAATGGTTGACTTTTAGCCTATTGCTGTTAGGATAGTGTGTGTATGTGTACGTGTACGTGTGTGTGTGTGTCTGGTTGAAATCCAGAACAATTACCATTAGAATAACGATTATTGTTATGGTTAATACTACTATTATGTTGTGGCTTTTTTACCCTCTCAGTGCCTCTCCACGCTCCACACTATGCCACTAACTGTATGTAGTATACCTTGCCATCAAAGTAGACATTTTGTCTGTGACTTTTGAGACTTGAGACTTGACTTGGATTATGTAAATTTAGGACGAATTGTTTTTACCATGACCATTTTATAAGGTATTTACTGTCAACCTAATGAGACTTGAAATTGTCTTGTGTGTAGAGACTTCCTTGCAAATCTGAGGTTTTCCTTTTAATTGGGGAATCATATTGTTGCAGAAATTGGTGGATTTTGTTAAATTTTAGCTTCCATACTACAGAAGCATAAGCATTTTATTTTCTTACTTCTTTTGAAATGAAGCGGCTTGGACAGGTTTAAGGAGGAAGTATGTATATCTATGTATTTTATGGATGCACTGAAGTTTCAAGATGTTGAAGTTTCACGTGTCGGGGCTATGCATAACATTCCTTAACCAATGACGTATCCTTTCCATCGTATCATGTTAAGTTGGTGTTGGTATATGTTGGAATGGAAGGAAGGAGATTTCGGGCTCGTTTCCATGGTTGGTCTAATTACATGCATAGAGAGCTCTAGTAGTAGTAGTAGTAGTAGTAATGAAAATAAATAGGATTTTAGCAGAGCCAATATAATATACAAACGAGAAAATTGACTCTTGCCATGCACAGAATCTCTTCTGAGGACGACGTTTGAAGGAAGAAGAGACGTGATGAGGATGTTGAGGGTTTAAAGTATTAAAAACGCGTGTATTAAATGCTTATCAATTCATTCCAATGAGAGATTTATTTAGAATCTGAGTCTCTTTCCTTATTATTCCATTAAAAATCCTATATAGTTCTATATTTTTTACCACACAATGTTTTGATGGAAATAATCAGAATATATGTATGTTATTATCATGAGAATAAAATCATGAATGAAACTAGTGATAGGGGAAAAATAGACTTGCATCTCCATCCTCTTGTACTACATATTTTCCATCTGGTTTTGCTACACGGAAAGTTTTGGTTGGATGTGGCATGTGCTGTAAAAGGCTATACGTCGTATGGGTGTACATAGCTATAATATGTTTATAGGTATTGTCAAGCCTAGAAGTTATTTGTCTTTGGGTAGGGTCAAAGTTTGTGAGTCTAAGTGTTATTTTTCTAGAATGTCATTCCATTCACGACTCACGACTCCATCAGTACAGAACTACAAGTCTCTTAGGTTACTAAAAGGAGAGCTACAGGGTAAATATTGCTGACAGTGCTAAACCTAGGTCGTGACGAATAATGCATTTGTATGCATTGGTTCGTCTACTCAAGCTAAAAGCTATACATTATTGTCAGACATGCAGATCCGTCTCTATATGCATGCTCAGTGTTTGTAATGATCCCTCAGTCCGTCTCCAACACATCTCTCCAGTGTTAATGATTTTAAGTTTGAAATTTAGTTTGAAATTAAGTTGAAATCCAAGTTATTTGAATACTTAAACCATTATTAGCTGCATTGTAGTTTGTAGTAGTTACTCATATCTCTGTGCAGTGCTCAGTGTTGAGCAGTTGAAAAATAAATAATGCGTCCCAACTCTTACTTACTCTTATAAGCGGCGCCAATAATATTTGAATTAAGAGTTTGCTAATTTCTAATTTAAATATTTACTCCAAGCAAATGAGCCACTACAATATGCAGTGATATTAAACCTACATAATATACATATAGATGTGAGACATCTCCTACCTTCTCCCAACTAAACAACCTATAACATAAAACATGACTAGAACGGCTGACTGAGACTGCGACTGAGACTCTTGAGTGCAATGATGATGACAGCTGCAAATCAACTTTACTGAATTGATTTGCATGAGAGGAGTCAGTCCTATAGCAGGAGTCAAAGATTCTGACCAAAAAATTCAATTTCTTTTGTCTGCCAAAAGCAAGTCAACAATTTTTTCCTGTCTGTAGATGGATTATATGCATTTGACAGACAAGATGGTGATATAGAAATACGTAAGGGTATTATTATTGTATATTCTGCTAATACATTTAAGTAAACGGTGGTTGGAACTATGAAGTATAGTTGTAGTTGTTAAAATAATAGGTTGAATGACAGTTATTGGGATTACTATTGCAAAATAAATTATAATAATTTTAAAGGAGAAGAAGAGCAAGTTCCAAGCTTTGGTATTTATCATATACATAATATATGCATCTACATAATATTACATGAGAATTCAAACTGCACCCTGCACCTGGACATTCTCACGTCACAATCTGTTGACGTACTATACGTACAATAATTAGACTCAATCCGTCAAACTTTTAGGTTGCTGGCAGGTACTAGTAACAATAGTACAGTATCAGTATATGTAGGTGGTAGATGTAAGAAAAAGATATGGGGGTACAGGATAACAGGACATACACTGAAGTAGTAGTAGAAAGAAAGGTTAGCACCCAAACAGGGATGCCGGACGGATGAGGATGCTTTTGAGGATCCTAAACCTTACTCAATGGTAACTTAAAGGTGATATCATTAACCTTTCAAAATGGACTCTATGGGCGTTGTTAGTCGTCGTCGTCAGATTATTTTATGGTGTTTAAGGGAATGAAGCGTGACATACACTATGCACATGCATATATGCACCCATACAGTAATAATAATATGCTTTCTCCCTGTGGCTGCTTCAAAACTGACTGACAAAATGATTGACTTTTCCTCCCTTCCCTCTTATTATTATTCCTAACCTATACCTTTCTTTGTGTGTTTGTGTGTGTGTTTGTATGAGTGTCTGTGGTATGAAATAGAAAGGAAATTCTCAGACAGTGTAATTATATGGAGCCTCCTGTTTTAATCACCTCCCGGTCATAATAATATTATGATTAATTAGATTTACATGTTGCGAATTAATTGGCACGGGAAAGAAGAAGCCTCTGTAGGATCCTTGAGCTTACTAAGAGCAATGCCTTCCTTTTTTTAATTATGAATATACATATGCACATATGTAACTGCACCGTATCCGGATTTTTGGCATGGTCTCACAAACTCCTAAGTTTTTACACTATGTCTATGTATACCAGTATATCTAAAAAGGCAGTAAGACAGTTACAAGTAGAAGTCTCGTTTAGATAAAAATGATTCGAAAAGTTGAAGAAAATGTGTCATTTGGAGGCTCATTAAATAGTTTTATAGGTGATTTTTACAAGATTTTTAGTGTCATTTGAAGTAGTATTAATATCTATCCTTGCGTATACATGTAGGAAAGTTGAGGGAAGAAGAAGAAGAATTGCAATAAATTTATTTCCCAGACACTTAAAAGTTCAGTTCGGTTGATTTATATTTGGGGAGTTTTATAGGGAAATGATGTGGATTCAGAGACACATTTTTACAATCACTACGTATATCTTAATATGATACTAAATTTACCAAAAAGTCTCTCTCATTGAATTGAGAAGATGACAAAATCGGATGAGGGAATTATTATATTAGACGAGTTTTTTTATAGGTATGACTTGTCAGTGAATCTAGTGAATCTAGTGTATGGAATTGTATACATTAGTATATACAAAACGTGCTTTGATGTTCAAAAAGAGAATTTGTAATGGAGATGAGATGACAATCTTTTATTAGTAGCAAGTAGATTCATATGTATATTACGTAGGTAGAAGGCCCATGGCCCGTCCCCTTTGCTTGAGAAGTCAAGGTCCGGAAGGAATTATATAAAGTCTTGTTCAATCTTTAGTACTTATTCTGATTGAATTTCTACTACTAGGATATTGCTAAAACCTTTGATCTTTTAATAGGGAGAAATGGAGCTTGATGATGGATATAAATAGTACATAGTAGACTGTGTAGCAGGGTTGATTTTGAGAGTTGGTGCGCTTGATGATGCATGGATGGGAATAAAACAGGGAAGATTTATATTTGCAGAAGATTTCCATTGACAAATATAATAAATGTTTACAATGGTCTGGGCTCTGTCAGTTTCACGAGTATGAATTATGAGCTACTGTTCTCTCTCCTCTCTCTCTCTCTCTCTCTCTTCTTGAGAGATTAAAGGATATGGGTGGGTGTTGGATTTCATCAATTGTGTAGTAGATATAGACAATAATATATTGAGATTAATATTAAATAAATTGATTGTTTTGTCTTTTGATTTTTTGTTTTGCAGATGTGAAGCTTGTCATGGTTTGTTCTCACCAGCCCGATTTGTCGCTCACTCACATGACCGGTCGGAGAACCGAACTTGTCATTGGGGCTTTGATTCAGCCAATTGGCGTCATTATCTACTCCTCAACAAAAAACATGAGGATCCTAGCCGAGAAGCTGTTCTCAAAGACTTCAAAGCTAAATTTGATCACAAAAGAAAGGTAAGATTTTTTGAAGGAATTCAACTAAAAATTCAATTACTTTTAATAAAAGTCATTACAAAATCATTAGAATTTTGTCACGTTTTTCTATGATAATAATAATAATTATTATTATTGGGATTGAAAGCATCGTGACATAAATTGGATGTATGTATATTATAATTATTGCATGTATGACTTATATGGTTTGATCTTATGCTGATCTTTTGCATGTATGCGCGTAAATAATCTGATGCTTTTGGTAATGTATTTAAGTTGTATTAGAAAAAAGGAGTCAATATTACTCTGGGATTGCAACTCTCCACAGAAATTTAAATGGGATATGCATTTCCATGCGCAGTAACACACATAAGCCGAATAAGCGATTAGGGTTTGGTATAAAAGTCTAGAACTCAGCGATTTTTCGAGGAGGAGGAGGAGGAGAGGTCAGAGGTGACAATTTCAATGTCATCCGATGCATTCTGCACTAAGTTGCATACAATGGAGTCATGGAACTCTTGATCTTGAATTTTGACTTTTATGTGTGTGTCTAAGTGAGTGTTCTATATGTCTTGGCATTAAATATATATATGGATATATGTAATGGTGTTAAGTAGTTTAAGGAAGCTGATCTCATTCGAGTCATTTGTTCATGTCAGATTATTTCTTATGCAAAAGTCACTGTATGTATGACTGATTGGCTCTTATTTTGAAAGGATTATTATAAATATTGTGCATTTACATATCAACTTCCCTTAGATTAGATGCATTCAAACTAAATTGACTATTCAGAGAGAGAGAGAGAGAGAGAGAGAAATAAGACAGGCCATGACGGTAGGCAGTCTATTTGAGCTACAGCAATTCACTTCAACTCTATGACGGAGGAGGTTAAAATTGAGTGTAAGTGTCTGTTGCCATTTAATCTGCAACCATATAAGCGTTCTTCTTGCAATTATGTGTTGCTACCAAGAATCTTAAAAAAAATTATTCTGCATGGCATATAAATATGTGCAAGTGTGTACATGTCTCTTCTGTAGAAAAAAAGTCTTTTAGTAGTATAGAACCTTGAATGAAATTTGAGAGCATGGCTCTGTACTTGAACAAACGATGGGAATATGATACCTTGTATTAAAAATGAATGTAGATGTGTGTGGGGATCTCCATGGGGCAAAAGGAAAACATGTGGCGAAATTGCTCTTAACATGGAAATTGCAAACAAATTTATTGCTACTTATTTGTATAGTTTGTTTGAGATTTCAAATTTATTATGTAGCCAAAAAATAAAAATCAAATCATTTGTCATATCAGTTTTTGAGCACGAGAATTTTGGAGCATGTTAAACCTCATCCATGATATCGCTATTTTAGAAATTCATTTATAGAGCATTAGCTTTTATGAATTTTTGATTACTTTTCAAGATATTCTCTAGTCTGACTGAGTGAGTATGAGTGACTGACTCAGATTTTGTAATTCATAAGTCAGCCAAATGATGGATTTTATTGATAGATGAGAATTATGTATGTATTTTAGCTCCGAGGCATTTATTTTCTGTACTCTATAAACCCTGTGTACTGCTGCTACTGGAAGTGACAGACTAATTTTAGTTGGAAAGTTTTTTGCAAAGTTGGACAACTTTATAGATGTATATACGTATGAGAGAGAGCCCTGTTTGTACTGGCATTGACAACATAATATATGTATCTACTTGCATGGATGTGGAGAAGCAGTACGAATATGAGTGGATCCTGGATTACTTTCAATCGCCCATATTGACCTGTGGCTCTAAAAAATATCTTTACTTGAATCTTAATTGAATTTGCTGTCGTTTCCCCTTTTTTAAGTACAAGCTATATATTTTCTTATTTTCAAATGAGAGTACATAGAAATTCGTTGAATTGGAAGGAAGGACGGAAAAATCCTCCTAGTAGCAGAGCCTTTTTCTTTTGTCAAGGTAAAAGTGACAAAGTTCAAGGTTGAACTTTCCCCATATCGAATTAATTGGACATTATTTTTGTTTTAAAGAAATACAATACAAGTTCAAAGTGTTATTTATCCTTTCTTTCTGTGTTGAAAAAAACGTACAGGATAATTTTTTTTTCTACTCTTTTTTTAAAGATATGGAAATTCTCGGAAATTCAGACGTTGCTCTATTGTAAGAATGAGACAAATAATGTAAAGAGGACCGCCAGTTGTGAGTTGTGTTAGTCAATATATTAAATGTATTTGAAATTTTAATCGGTTGAATTTAAATTTCATAGATTTTGTCCGGATTAAGTAGGAGTAAATTTTATTCCGAAAGTGTGAAATAAAAATCTTGATTATATAGTGTGTAACTATATTTACCTATGCGTGTATGTGTATGTATATTTAGATATAACGAAGTGCCATTATACTGACTCTTGGTTGTAACTCAACGGAAATTTTAGTCCACACCTTCTGGGATTAACTTTCAAAATCAATATTTTTTTGATCGGGTTCCTGATATGCGTTGGTGTGGGGCTAGGGAGGGAATTCCTGTATTGTTTAGATGCACAATCTGACGTATCGATGGTGTCCCTAAGGTGATATGGAGTTTAAAAGGGTTGGATCCTATTATACAGTGCAACTTATACTGTGCTCTGCTGCAAATGCAAATGTTTTGATTTGAGATGAAGAAAAATTGATTGTTTACAGAAACTGATTGCAAAGTGCAGTGCATTAATTGTACGTACATATAGGCCAGGCCAGACGGATTAAAATGCTCTTAAATCTCGTAGTTGTTATTTTAGTGTGAGTAACGCAAAAATCACACCTAAGCTTTGTGAAATACTGACTGCTATACTGTCAAAGAGTCGAGAAAATCCAATTTACAAAAATTCCGAGATCGAAAAAAGCTTTCAATGAATACAAAATAAAGGTTTTGAAAGATTTAGAATGAGTTGATGTTTAAATTTGTTGGAGACGGATTCTTCTTTCTGCTGAGAGCTAAAAATTGTGTGGATGATATGATGATAGGATAAAAAAGGAGATAGAACACATATGGAAATGAAAACAAGAGCAAGCAAGTCAATGATGATAAAAATATAGTTGTAAGTACATATGAATAGTACATGTGTGTGAGTAGTAGTTTGAGTAGTGGTTACATTTACAGCTCGGCGTCTTTGTTGTGTAGTGCATTTCTTTAAGATGTTCCACATTAGCCACCCCCAGTCGTTCTGTCGTCCCTAACACAAAAACCGGGTCTTCAAGGACTTTGAAATCTAAATTTAATGCAGAAGTCTCTCTCTCTCTCTCTCTGCGTTTGAAAAATAAAATCTTACGTTGAAAATTCTTCCTCTCTCTCTCTTACGTCCCTCCCTCCTCATCATTGTAGTAAATTGAAGTATGCTCCTAATTTTATCAATGTAAAGTATGCTTAAGGATTTATACTGTGAAATAGAAGGTACTTGTCACCATGTCTTTGTCTTTTCCACGTATCATGTAAAATTTGTTGAAATTATCCTAGTAGAAGAAATTGTCTAGAGAATTGAAACTTGAGTAGTATTAAATCGTCTTGTTTCCATCCTGCTGATATGTATCTCTTTGTATAGGAAGAGAGGGGGAGAGTAGGGAAATTTACCTTTTTTTGCAGAGAATGCATTCCTCTAGTACATATTTCATAGCACAGATACTCGTCCAAAATTTATATAACATTTCAATGAATTTCAATACTAGAATAAAATTATTATATTTTCTGTCGACGGTTTGGTTTTGTTTGTATTTTAATGTCCTCCTGCCTCCTACAGCTCAAACGATAGTTATTTTTCCTCTTGGTCTTCTTTCTTCTTCTTCTTTGTTGAGTCTTGAAAAAAATGTGCGTATTATTCCTACATTCCTACGTCAGTGTCTAAAAGAGAAGTTATACTCCCGTCCCGACCATGTTTCCATAATTCCATGTGCATATTGTACGAGAGCGTATACATGGGAAAATGTGTATTTGTTTAGAAAATATTAGCTGCTATAAAATCTGCTCTCAATGGTTTTATGCTCGACTCTATTACGTAAGGTTTGAGACTAAAACAATGGAGGTTATTGTTGTTGAGGCTTAAGGCTTAAACAATACGAGCATTTTATGTGTGTACCGCTTTTTGATGTGCAACCTTCAGCACTGTTCATTTGCCTCTATATATGTATGTATAGGATTAAAAAATAATAGAAACGACGGGGATTTTTCCCGTCAAGCACGCACTTGGTAGTTGTAGTAGTATGATAAGTGTAGGATTTTAATAATGAAATTTCCTTTTAAAAATATTATTTAAATAATAATTATTATTATTATAATTTTCCTTTACTTTTCCTTCCTCATGTATTTTGTTGACGTTAACTGTAAAATGTCTGCGGATTTCATACAATTTTGAAATGAAATGTCAATTTTTTCCTGAGAGTAAGTTTTTTTTTCAAGACGTAGTTTTTAATATATACTCAGAAATGCATTTTTACTATATCAGCTCCTGTTTTTCTCACGGTATATGTATGGCACGTAGAGAACATATATTATGTATCACAATGTTTTTTAATACATTAGATACCTTTTCCTCATGTTTTTTTACATTAATACTGGAGGCCCATTTTTACCCATAAAATCTGTCTATAGTCTCCTCTCTTGAGGGAAGAAATATAAAATAATCTCATAAGTTCCAGAATAAGCGGACTACGTCTTTCTTCTCTTTTGTTTGTATGATTATATGATTCAATGTCAAGACAACGTAAAATTCCCAGGGAAAGTCACATTTTTTCTTAAGTGTACTTACATGTAGGAAGAAAAGTACGAAGGAAATTCAAGGCTATTGGAATAACCTGAGTTGAACCCTCTTTGACATCATCGGAGGGAAAGTCAATTTAGTGGCGTACTTTAATCTTTAATCCAATTTTCCACTTACTTTCACCTTGGATTAGAACTTGAAGGAACATTTCTTGAGAAAAGACACACACACGAGAGGCAAGTTAAAATTATAAAGTACAATGAACTTCACTTATACCCAAGAAGAGAAAAAAAAGGCATAAAAGTATGTGGAGTGAAAGTAAAGAGCTGGAAAGGAATAATGAGATGAAGGTGTATGTATTTATGTGTGTGTATGTGTAGTATGTGGTAGATGATGCAAAGAAAATAAGTTTCGTCAGATTCTTAAAAGATTTAGAATGTTTACGTTAGAGTAGTTGAGAGTGTTGTTACAAGTTCCAGGGGAAGTTTTGAGTGTAGCAGATGTTCCAAGTGATCCATCTTGTCTTTCTTCATTGTACACATATACATATGCTTTCCCCTGGGTTAAAAAGTATGTATCTTCTTTTCGATTAGTCCATAGTAAAATTATAATTAAGGTGATAGATAGATATTAATAGTCGTATAGTGTAGTAGTGGAGTAGTGAAGGCTGAACACTTTTACTTTGGAGTTTAGGTAATGAATAAAATAAGAATACATATGGGTTCAGTGTCATGGCCATGTGAAATGAGTTCATCGGTGGGTTTTTATGTCCGCTCCTTCGTTTTTTTGTGGACATGTGATTTATCTCGGGCGAAAATTTCAGAGTAAAATACTTGCTCATCAAAACCATGTCCATACATATTTGAGTAGTTACTACTACAAAGTTCTAGGATTTCCACAAGCTCTCAGCAGTTTTCAATTTTCACCCGTGTTTATATTTTATGTACGTATAGAGCAGAATCTTTAAGAGGAGAGCTCTTATTCCTCAAATAGCCTCTCTGTACATAATGGCAGTAAAGGGGGGAAACTTTGGGTGATAAACAAAGTCTATCTACGCGTATCACCCAAAAAGCTTTCCCTTCAAATGTGTAGCAGTACTGTGTATACGTGAGGAAGGGCTGTTAAAGCCTTTATGACCCCTCGGCCTTTTCTACTATTATAGTAGTACTTCCCCATTTAAGCGAAAATGCTATATGGGCAGAACATATGAGGAGAGCTATGTACTAGATTCTCCCTGTGGACATTCATTGAAGATTGATGGAAAAGTTTAAACATAACTATAATACTAAAAGGAAGTATTAATGCTGAGCTTTGAGAGTTTTGTCATAGTATTCCACATGGCACTACTGGTGGAAAAAGAAGCTTGGATTATTGGTAACCTTGAAAGGGCAAAGACTTTTCCCCTAAAAGGGAAAACTGTCTCTATATCTATATATGTACATATACAAATGCTACTGAAAAATAACACTTAAAACCTACTGGTTTTAGCTCTGACAATAAAAATCTTTTACTCCCTCGATTCAACTTCCCCGTATGCATCTGGTACAGTGGTAGCTGATAGAGCCTCGGATGTTGTTAATTTCAAAGGTTGTGTGTTGATGCTTTCGGATGCAAAAACATTGTTCATTTAGCTTGGAAACCTGGATAGGTAGTTGCACATATATATATATGTATATATGTTTGTTTGTGTAACTTAAAGGTGATTTTTAGAATTTTCACGATGCTTTCACCTTGTTTAATGACCCATATTACTTTAGTAACGGGATTCTAATGGAAGTTTGCTCGCCCGGCAGTCTATTGTATAAAAGTGTACAGTGGAGGGACAGTGCTCTTTTTTAGTGGTAGTAGTAATTGATGATTGGTCTTTGAAGTCTTTCTGTGGATTCTGTGGAAAGTTTATCAAGGGCATTTGGATTACTTTCCTTCATGGCTGCTGGTGAGTAATACTATAGTAATATCACATGCTGATCAAATGCACAACTATTGAGGGACTTCTTTCTATGCTAATACATGTAGGTATTACTAGCAATAATTTGGATGGTGGAGAAAGTTTTAGGATGGATGATGGGGAAAGTGAAAGGAGCTATAAGCTCAAAAGTGGGAGGGATAAAATCAAGTGTTTACAAATACAATGTGAAATTCAAATGTATAGGGAGAGAGTTCGTAATAATTAGTGAGTGAGAGAAAGAGCCAAGGTATAGTAGTAGAGAAAGGGTTTCAAGTGTATTGTAATATGAGAGAAAAAATGTATATATATGAATATAATCCTCACTATAATAATAATAATTGGAAGTTGTGTAGCATTAGCATTAGGAATCATAAGTAGGATAATGATCATAGTGCAGTGATGGTTGATTGATTGTGAGACGAAGAAGAAAGATAATCAATGTGATTTCCTATCCCTGTCCCTGGGAAAGTCAACAAAAGGGAAGCTGTGCTGTGTAGGTATGTATTGTGGGAAAAGCTATCACTATGTATGTATAGCACTATAGGGAAATTTGTAAGGAGGAGGGGAACCGCTGAACGGGAGGAGAAACGAGAGAGAGAGATCGTCCTCAGTGCATTGAACTCCACGAGAAATTTCAAGGTGAAAGGAGGCTAAATTGGTGCACATAGAGGATGCATATATTTCTTATAGTAGTAGCAGTAGTAGTACTTTTTTTTCCTATGTGGAGTAGATGATATACATGTTTGCAGAGAGGCAGCTCGAATCCCAGTTCTTCCTCAGGGCTAGCATATATAGCTCTTCATATTGTAGTACTACTTTCGTTCACTGGTGTTAAATTGGGTGGATGGGAAATCCCGGGTATCGACGACGTCAAAGGATTTTTCTGTATGTGTCGGCAGGAAATTATTGGAATGAGTAGTAGTAGTAGCATAGTGTAAATTTGAAGTGCAGTTTTAAAAGTGAGGTGCATATCATCGCTCTCTCTCTCGCTCTCTCTCTCTCTCTGAAGAGGAAGGAAAAATATGCTGTGTGTATAGTTATAGATATGTATATATATATATAGCTATAATAGCTATAGCTGAAAATATCCTCCGAGGCTATTGGCATCATCATCAGTGCTGTTTTATGTTTTGAATGCTTTTTACTCTGTCACATTCCGGACATGAACTTTAATTGAAGAGCCGAGTTTTCCGGAGGAAATGCAACCGAACATTTCCAGTAAATATATACCATCTGAATTTGACACCTAACTTGGTTTTATTTTATTAGTAAAAGAGAAGCTTTTTGTCCTTCTTGCAATGTTGTAATTGCTTTCCTTCCTTCTCCCTTCATCTTGTCATTTTATCTTAGAGTTCACTGCCGTCCCAGCTCCAGCCCATTCAAGGTCTCCAACTGGAGCTACTCCTATAAGTATTCAAATGGGTATTGGATAGTTGAGTTGTATGAAAAGGTAGATCTGTTTACTATATCTGAACTTCATTGAATGTATACTGGATCCAGGGATGTTTATAAGAAATTCTTTCCCTTTTCCAAATGAAACTACTGCGTTCTAAAAACTCGGAAGGAATCATTGAACTTTCTTTCCCAGTGTGTTTGGAGAGTTCAAATATATGTACATACATTTGAGTTTGAAGTTTTTTCTTTTGGCCAGGGTCGACCGACCTACTTAATATAATATGAAATTGATTATTAGGAGGTCCAGGGATGTTGTATAAAGGGAATAACTGTTGTAGTGTTTATCAAAGCGTGTGTACACTTATCCGCATGCAAGGGTAGGCTCTTAAGGTTTGGTTGTCTGTCATAAGGGTATAGGGGAATTCTTACTTAGTTCTGAGAACGGATTGTTTAGAATTTAAGGTTCATGTTGTTTACAGCTCTTTTAAAAGCAAGGGTCTGGTAAATATTAAGGCTAGTCGGGTATAGAGTTTAATAAGGAAATAGTCTGCTGCTGAAGTTTCAAATACTATACAGTTTAAATAGCTACGTATATTGTAGTAAACTTGAATGAAATATGCTAAGGAGATGCATTTCACTATATAGACGCAACAAAGACTGTGGGATAGAGCAGGATTGAGTTAGAGAGTGAGTGGGAAGCGTTTATATGGGGTAAAGCATTGTGGGAAGGATTGTGGTATTCGGAGGACTCTGAGACACACACACATCCAAGAAGTAAGTAGTGCTCATATTATAGTGTTGAAAAGGAAACCTCTCAATGTCAACTTGGAGATGCGGGTTACATCTGGTGTTTTACTCTGGAGCTATATGAGGACCCACATGTATGTATGCTATGTGTGAATTAAACGTACGTGGGTTCATAGGCGCTATACATATACCTACTATGTATACCTACTGACTACCTAAGTAAATCCTATGATGTGCAATTTAAAGGGCTATTTTCAGTGAATACTGCTAGCAATGTGAAATCCGATAATTTTCATCATCCGTTGAAACTCTAAATTCCTGGGTTTACTTTATTATGCACAGTTGCATGTGCAGGTATTTTATGTCTAATATATGCATGTACGAGGACTCGATGCAATGGCTCCATGCAAGTATTCAGGTAAACTTCTCTCGGAATTTCTTAGAATGAACTAATTATTGTAGTAAAATTCAGTGTTATTTAGACACATGCAGAGGTTTTTAAAGTTAAAGGTTTCACCTTTTTAATAGTACCCATACCATTCCAAGTTCAGATTTTTTATGTTCAGCTTTGTCAAAAATGAGGGGGTTAAACTTCCAAAGGGAAACATGGAATGATTACCCTGAAGCATCTCCCTGTCGTACCTTGTAGCCCTTTATTGGTAGGTACTCATAAATGCACACACGCATATACATAGTTGGATGGATGCAATAATTAGGAAATGATTTTCTCGTTATTATATTATTAATAGGGAGGATATTTTACGCAATAAAAAAATGCATAGTTACCTCTTTTATACATACTTTTCACCAAAAAGAGACTTACTCACTTTTAGGTATCCAGAATTGCATTCTGCCTTTCTTTATACCAGATTATGCATAGTAAATTGACTTGATTAGGTAATAATAAAGTTGAATGGTTTGGTTGCACGAGAGCGTCTTTCTTCTGGGCTTGTGAATTGTTGTGAGGTAAAAAAAAAGAGGCCAAAAAGGGGAAAACCTCTTATATGTGACAAGGAGCCGCCAATTCAATGGGATATTTTAATTACTCAGGCATAAAAACATCCCAACTGCTACTACATATACTTGGATTTGGTAAATACTAATGTCTTATATAGAATGATTATTATAGTTTATATAGGCTATCTCCTTTTAGTGCTTAAGTGGACGCGCGTGTAGGATGAATAATAATATCTGTGAAATTGATGGTCTCTGGGTGTATATGGGAATGAGAAACTCCATGTTATTTGTGAATTTTTCTAGTATATTATAGTCAATGATATGTTGAGGGACTAGTGTGGAAGTTATGAGGATAATAAATAGCACGTATCTCTATCTATGTACATATAGGAGAATTTGAATAGGCAATTGGAACTAAAGGTTACAGTATGCAATGTATTAGCCAACAAGTCAACTCTCAGTGTGGCTATTTTCATGGAACCAAAAGTCAACTGAAATGTCATTTATATTTATGCACGCTTTTACTTACATAAATCCAATAGTAACTATGATGGGCTGAGCTCATGCATTGGTAGTATTTTATATGTATACATAATACATTACCATAGAAATTCAATGCTTAGTTGTAGTTAAGTATATATTAGGGTACAGATCGTAAATGTGTGCGTGTCCTCATATAATGTACTGCATGGGACAAAAATACGTAGAGGAATGAGTGTACGAGTAATTATTACGTATATGTTTTTACGATCAGTAAAATCAAAACTCCCTCGTAGTATGTAGCCATGCTACACGGATCCACACTTGTTATTACTTTTTGCTCCACCAAAGAAGGAAAATATTATTTTTGAAGATCCGCTCTCGAGATAAAAAGACTTTTGCACCGCTTGGAGTTTATTTTTATTGGTTTTTTAATGGAGAGTGAGACGGATGCGAGTGACGACCATGTTTCTAAAACGGTTAATTTGTAAGTATATAATAAAAGTTCACCGTCGTCGTCAGCTGAAGCTGAGGAAACGAGTTTCTA
>JAQFXU010002706.1:0-19350 GCA_034693705.1 Spatulosminthurus flaviceps
CCAAATTTTCGGGGTCAAAATTTGTAAACTTGTAATTTAATAATTACTTACTAAATTGTCGTTCCTTTTTGAAAAAAGCATTTTCAAAACATTGTCTGTCTTTGTGGGTCCGAGAAGCCAGGGCTGATTTGAATGAAATTTTGTGAGTTTTGGTGTCACCAAAGTTTCGACACTATAACTTTTTTCTAGTTTTGGACGAAAATTTCCCGATTTGAAAAAATTTTACAAATGAGCTGCACATTAAATATCGTCCACTAAACTGAGAAATGTGATCACCTCGGATCTCCTTTTGTAAACGAAAATCTTTTCAGAATGAAAAGCCGTCGAGAAAAATATTAGTTACGACCTGTAAATCTTTGGCCATACAATTTACGTTGTCCTAAAAATATACACATCCTTAATTTTGCTCAAACTCAATTTCAAAAATGTGATATAATTTCCACGACTTTATAATATTTTTTATTATATAATATTATTTATTATATATTATATATATTGAAACTCTAAATGATATTTGATTTTATTCAGAAAATTGGCATTTTTTTCAACTGCGAAGTAACTCGTCTCGTACTGAGGTAATCCGCGTATTCACACAAGAATCCTGCCAGGGCTTTGAAGCTGAAGGAGCCTCACATAAGTACAAGTAAAAATGCCCAATTTAATTAAGCTCAGTCAAGATAAAACGATAGCTTCTCCTAAATTCTCCAAGAAGGGGATAATATTTACATTTATGAATAAGGAATGAACCCGTGGCTGCTGGCACGTTCCCCCTGAACTCTGGACGTAATTAAAAGAGCTTTCCAAGGATTTCTCAACACAAGCGATAAAACCGTGGGTTAGGTACATTATAATCCTTGATTATGTAACTCACATATCCGTACTTTATAAACATACAGTATGGCTATAGACAATAAGAATTTTGTGTGGTATAGAAAGCTGAGGAATTTACTTGCCAGGGAAATATTTTACATGGGATATTTTATGTTTATCTATTATTGATCGTGAAAGTTAATTTTCACTCGAAGGAACAACCGCAAGCCCTGGAATTATTGACTCTGGGGAACCGGAAAGAATTTGTTGAATGTTTAGATGAAATGAATAATTAGATGGAAAGTCAGACAAGAAGGCAAGAAGTTTAATTAAGGAGACTCCACAAAGTCCCAGAAATTTAGGTACTAAAACTCCCCTTGACAATAGCAGTTTTTCCCTAGAAGCTTCTAGATCTGAGTAATAATTCCATGAGCGTCCATAACAGCAACCGTGGCAGAAGAATCAATAGGCACATGAACATACCCCGGAAAATAATAGTTCTTACGAAGTATACGAGCAAAGTAAATATTAACGTTTCGGAATATTTTGAATCTTTATCCACGGTTGCATGTTTACCTGCAAACCGGAAGAAAGTTGTTGTCGGATCGTAAAATTGCAGGTGGTAGCAAGCATAGAGTAGTGTTGATTATAAGCGAGTATTGCTTGTGTAGCAATCAGAACCATTGCAATGGAGTGAACAAAATGATGTTTGCAGCTTCGACTAAAATACATGGTAGATACATACGACGGCTGAATGTGAGCTAAAGTGAAGTGCAAAGTCTGGCCGATAGAAATACATGGGAAATACACACTTGTTCTCTGCTTAGTCTTTCCTGTCTTTAAGTGCTTGTCTCCACCTGCCCAACTCCATGCTATTTTCCACTCCTTCCCGCCTTTGGTAAATGTTTTTCTTCATGTAGCACTCCTCCGGTCAAAAAATTGGAGGATCTGCTCAATTCCGTTCTGCCATTTGTAATTTCGCCGAATATTCCTCCTCCAATTTATAAAAATAGGTAACAAGATGATGAATACCTTTTCCCATTTAAAATCATGCTCGCCGCTTTAAATATAGTACAATATTTAATAGCCTCGGATTCCACATTTTTGTCATCAATTTCTTCCTCGGTGTGAGTTCACGCACGCTCGTAAAATCATTCAAACTCAATAATATACTCAATAAAAATAAATAAAGGGGAGCTGCACGGTATTTCTCAGTACGGAATGATTATTAATAATAATTTGTGGAATAATTATTATTCCGCAAATCCTCAGGATTCACATGCTCATGTTGAAACTTGAAAATCCTGATTTTTGTGACTTTGTCCTTTTTTGAGAGTCGAATAAAAAATATCGTCAAGAAATAATCCAAGGTGACCCAAGCCAATTCAATGGAATTGTATACATGTAAATGCAAGCACTGGTGAGTTATTGAATGCAAATTTCTTCAAAGAAAATAAATTATTGACTTTTACAGTTTCAACACTTAAATGCTTGGTCAAAAAGAGAAACAAATGCGATCTTGAACTCACATAAATAATTACATTAATAAAATAGCCGGTTGAGATTGTACAGTTAATCGTTTTTTAAAACGCTTCTCAGTGGAGGAGATCAATATTAATAAGCCACATGTGCATCAATCAAATGTTTTCTGCATTAATTCCCATACATTCGTTAAGTTGAACCCTAGCAACTCTTAAGCGTGTTCTTATCAACAAAGCAGATGTGGTGAGTAGTTTAGCTTTCCTCTTAACTACGATGACAAGTCTGGCATATATTTACTTGGAATTGAAAGGAGATTCTTGGGAAAGAAATGTCTTAATATTGGCAAATGCTTTTCTCAAAAACAAGTACAGGCAGTCAACAGAGTAAGGGCACCCCTGTTTCCTCATTTAGCGCCGTTGAATTGAGTCTTTCACAATAATTTGAAATGATATTTCGGAAAAAGCTTTACTAAACCGAACGAGTTGCATGGAGCAAATGTGGGTCAACTCGGTTTACATTTCCATTGCATGAATCAAAAACCTTATGGTATATTAATAAAAAAAACAAATAATCGTTCATAATTTTCGCTAAAGCGATTAACAATCCGCCAAAATCAAAGGATTATGGGGTAAAACGAGATGAATTTTGCATCTCTGATTCAAATTATGCAGCTTCGTTTTTGCTTATATTTCTACTGCAACCCGAAATGTTAACCCTTTTCAAGGGAGGTCTTTATAACCAGGATGTACTTTTACAATATTTGTGGAAATGTCAACTCTGCCTCTCAATTCTTGAGAAAGAGCAGATTTATCTCCAGCTCGAGGAATTATTGCACTACATTCATTGCTAAAAGAATCTGGGACACTTGGACTACGAAAAATAGATGCATTTAAAAATCTGTAAACTACACTGAGAGTTTTGTATTCGCAGTCACTTGATTTTGTGGCTCAGAGCCGTGCAAAAATGAAGACCCTGGGATTTGTGACTTTTGTTAGTTCCATATTTTTTCTCCTCATTTACACATTCTCCGGTGTGGCATCCCAACAGTTGAGGGTGTCGGCGCTAGGAAGATTCGCCAGTTTGGGTAAATAATCTTGGTTTTTTTGCATTTAACCAATTGTTTTGGTGACCTTAATTTTATCCCCGGTGGTGGAAAACCAATGTCGAGCTGGCGTTTTCGATGATTTTCTCGGAGAACAGAAGCTGGCCATGTTCCAAGTTAAGCGCTTGCTAAGTAACTAAAGTTTATCTGGCGATACTATGATGGTACTGCAGTATAAATTATTTTATGAAAATATTTTATCAACCCATACTTCTGATTCATTTATGCCACCTAGCCAATATTTTCAATCGGGATTTTCCCCATTAAGTTGCAATATGAATTTTTGGTATATTCAGCTAATAATTCCTTCGCGACCTTATTGAACTGCACCAAGTTCTTTACCAATTTTGAAAGCTAAAAGCATTCCCTTTCAGAATCGATAATTATCATTGCATTCCGATGCGTAGGTCAAAAGTTATAGCCAAATCAAAAAAGGAAAATTGCCATTGCGGATTTGCTATGTTCCCATCCCACTCTATGGTGCTGTTATTGAAGAACTCTTGAAACTTCCCCTGCTTGTAACCTCTGAATGGATAGTCATGACGTAATGATCTATGTAAATTGTGAAAAATATTTAATTTCGCTTTCAAAATCGCCACTGCTCATATTTCCATCTTTGAAGGGGGGGGAAGATATAGCGGGATACGGATTTGATGAAAAAATTAAGGAAATCCGGGATTAGTTTTGCTAAATTCAATCGCTCACATCTCCGCTCCCTTAAAAGATAAAAATACGCGCAATGACGATTTTGAAAGCCAATTTATAGATCTTTCAGAAATGTTAAGCCTCATTGCGCTATGATTATCCGTTCAGAAGTTACAAGCAGAGGAAGTTTTGGAAATTCTTGCATAACAGCACCATAGCGTGGAACGGGAACATAGCAAATCCGATAAACTCCTTTCTAAAATGTGCTATAAATTAGGTGCCAAAGGTTTTTCCCTTCAGTGAATTTAAAAGTTTGAACTGATAAGTTTTCTTCTCTGGTTGGTTGAAAGATTAAACAATGGGTTTTTTGGATAATATTGTACTGATTACAAGGAGATTAGAAAAATTTTGCGGCCAAAATTTTAAACTCGCTTGGAAATAGTCTGAATTATTCCTTTTCGTAGCAGAGAAATTTTCTTGTCTATTTTATGCATTGATTTCCAGGGAAAATTAAAATTTAGTCGAATCAAATAAGAGTCAATAATTTCTGATTCCTCCCTAACCTTTTTTACGAAGAAGCTTTAGTGCTACGTTTAAGGCTCGCAGGTTTTCGTACAGCCATGCTATTTTTAGTTTTTCTCCGGAACGCAACTTTTCCTGAAATTAAAACTAAATAATCCTAGAAATTACATGATTGGCGTCCAATTTGTAGTTACAGGAAAGTGGAAAAAACTAATCCATTGCATAACCTTCTCTAGGTTATTTTCAAGAAGTGCATCAATTACGGGTGACGCCCTGGTGTTATATCTATCTATTATATAATTGGGGCCTGCACACAATGCAAAAAAATCCCCATCGTCGTATAACAATGGCAGCAGAGACAATTTCGATAGGAAAATTCTAGTTTTTACATAATCCAAGTTAACTCGTCAAAATAGTCAATTATAATGTTGGAAAATATTTCCTGGGCCATTTTAAATAATCAAGGCCAAATGTAAATAATATGGATATTTCCAAAACTTGTTTACTTTGAAAATTTAAAACTTGAGACGAGATGATTTCAATGTACAGTCACAGGAAAATATTTTAAAGCGCCAAAGTTTGAGCATTACTGCTTCGTTTTCGTATTACAGAGCTTTACGACACAGGAGTTGGCGAGAATATCAAGCTGGGTCAATACACTCTTTGCAAAATACACCCACATCTATAGAATCTTCAATCTTGGAATTTATTTTTAACAATCGGCGCCCAACATAAACATTTGAGTAAAATTCTTTCAAGCCGATCCTAACACAAATGACACATACGGAAAAATCCCATCTTAGGGGAAACCACTATATAGGGAATCTACTGTATAACCAACTTCTGTGAGCAAAGTCAAAGAGACAACATATCAAATTGATTTGATTTAAATTGCCCAAAAAAAATTGAAGCTCATTCATGGAAATAATTTTTGTTATTACAATAATTATTTCCATGAATGAGCTTCAATTTTGAATGAACGCATGGCATAATCAAATGGTTACGTAACCCATAGCAACCACCAAAAGTATGTTTCTAATTGTGATACGAAAAGTGCTTCTTCGATCAACTCACTCCACAAAACCTGTTTACTCGTGCTCTGCCCCTGCTGTCATAAATTATATGTAACGGAGTTACCTAATCATTTTATCTTCTCTATTTTATTTTTCCACGGATGTAGTAAAACTCCTGTGACTCAAATTCCAACAAAACCAAGGAATTGTCACGCCCATGAATCTTAATAATCTATGGCTGGCCCAGACCTGCGTTCTTAAAACTGTTTCCAATAACTTTTTTTAAACTTAAATTATTATGGTCTAAATTCTTTTAATTTTTGAATTTTCCATCTTAAAAGGAAAAGTTACGTTCTTGGAAATGTGGCCTAACTTTATCCTAAACTTTTAGCATTGAAGTGTGAAAAATACTCGTTTCGAAAAAATTAACACACAAAAACTGAAGGAAAAACAATTGGTAAAATGTGATTTATTAAGATTTCAATGGGATAAGATAATCGTCAACTTACGGACAAATTTTAAATTGACTCCACAACTCGTGCTTTGTTATGGCTGTTAATCGTGTAGAAATCGCATCAGTGGAATAAATAGACGCCGCTTAAGATATTACCCACACTGGCACCGTTACGACTCTAAAGTTTTGGGTTGCTTCGATCCCCCACAGCAAGTATATGTTCGATCTATGAATGCTTCGTTTACCGTCAAGCGTATTATTCTCTGTAACATTTTTGTTTGAAATTTTGCTCGAACTTTTTATCTGCTTGTTGTTTTTAATGAAAACGGAGTTTAATGCGTTCAGAATTTGTTGTTATTGGTTTGGGCGCCTGTAAGGAATCTTCAAAATTTTATACCTACTGCTACAAGCAGATTAAAATGTGACATAGGATGTACAATACGGTTTTGTCGCGTCAAAGGTAAAAATTTGGATCACATTAAACGAAACGTTGAAAATGAATGTTTTTTTGTTATCCCTCATGTTTCCCAATTTTTATATTACATACTTGGGCACGTAATATTAATAAACTGGCAAATGCTAAATTAATGTGTCCTTTTCCAAATAAATTTGCAGTTTTGAGTTTCTACGAAAATATTTTACTACACGTGTATCTTTCAGCAAAGTTTTTACTCAACGATTTGTACTAGTTAATTATTAATCGAATTCCAATTACTTATTTTTTCGTAAGTATTGTGATGATACATTATAAAATAGGATTTTGTCATATGACAAAAATATTCCCTTATTTCGTAAATATTCAGCGGAATTCAATCCTAAAAATAACAGGCATGATAAAAATTTTGGGAATATGCTTTTTTTTAGAATTTATTGAGCCGGAAAAAGCCACGCTTTTATTTTTGGATACAATTAAATAGCCCATGTATTTGAATGTTTATATCGAATATAAGGGTTAATGTCAACATCCTCTGATCTAATTAAATTCTAATTAAATGCGCTGGGTTCAACCTTTCTAATTTTTCAGATGGGTGCCGGGATCATTGCTAGCATTTCCCGTTACCCAAATATATCCCCATATATGCATATTTTAGGCTTTAAAATGTATGTTGAATGACCTACTAGGGAAATTGGCTGCAAACTATTGATGACATTATGTTCCTTCGACTGAATTGTTTTCTAATTGAATTTTATTTGTATATTTGGATTTATGTGAAATATCCAAAAAATATTCAAATCGGAATTCATAAACCAAATATATCCGTAAATATTTTAATCTGTATCGGAATTCATATTTTTTAGTATTGAAAAAGGTATTCGAAATCCGAATTCATTGCTTGAAGTATTTTAATTCGAATTTTAATTCGTATTTTTCCGATTTACCTTCCTTGGTTGTAGATTGGTGATAGATGTATTTCGCCTGTCCTTTTAGCACGGGTGCAATAAAATTATTTATGAAACTCGAACCACTGAAATCCGAGCTGACTTGCATCAAATCTCGTCGATTTCTCGACTCTCAATCTGCGTTAAAGATTCATTCTTTATTAATAACATTTCATTTTGACCATAAATATCATGACTCATTGTTTACCTGCCTGACAAATATAAACTGAGGCGTTTATCTAGGAAAGCAGTTCAAAAATTTTCCTAATTTCCAAATTAGATGCTACACTACCCCTCCCCCCAGCGTCCTTCCATGATTCACCTAAGATGTTAAGAACATATGGAGATTTACATGATACTTAAAAGCATAGTGTAATCTTCTTGAAAGTTAGTCATGAATATTATCTCTGTTATTTCTGTGTTTGTTGAACATGACCTACACACCATAAGAAGAATATAAGAGGTATCCACGCCAAGTGACTCACACTACATTTAGATTTTTAGCTTTGCGTGGGCATAAGGTCATGTTGGGAGGGTTATTATACGATTACTTAGTTATATATGTATATATTAAAAAAAAGTCATTAAAACAATGACCTCTGTAATCTTTTACCACACCAACTCCAGTAATCATTCATTTGGCATTAATTTTGATGTTTACAAATATCATTCCACCAACACAAAGATTGATTTTGTGATTTCTACAAAATTAATATAGACATCACCGGGTGTATGGATTGGAAAAACATAAAGTTGCAAAGCTTATAAAAACGTTGTTAAGCTCCAGTGTTGTTGTATTTACTGTAGAAATCGTTTCCTGCAGTTTTCCAGAATAACGAAAAAGTTTCCCAAAAACGTTAAAACTTATCCAAATTACTTTTTTCTAATTTCCTAAATTATATTCAGGAATTTTAATCACGTGCAACTGTAACCTAGACCATGTCAAAAATTGCAAACAAATTGTGCCTTTGTGTAGTCATACTTCCATTTGGGATTTCCAATCAGGTAATGTTATTTTGTATTTTTAAATACTTTTATCGAATCGTACGTCTGATAGGATACAAAAGTCAGTTGTTTCAACCTCTACCCGCTTTATAATTAAACAAAAAATTCTATACACTTAAATAGAGTAAGTATAAGATTACTCAAGTATAAGATTTGTATAACTTATACATTGTTCTTTATAAAAAGTACATGTAAATGTTAATCAGGATGAATTAGAATATCGTGCTAAACAAGCGAGCAGCAGTAGAAATTTTTTTAATTCATGTCGTGGCGTTGATGAGAAAAGTATTGGAAAAGTCAGTACATTGCTGGTCTGACATTTCCTATCACTTTATTTCTATTGCACTCTTTACTTATCGCGGGAACAATCTGTTACACTAGAATTAATAACTGCGGGACTGAAACCGGCGGGATTATTTCCACTAGGTAAAGAATAACGACGAGATATAAATACCACTCATATTCCTCATGTATATTCCTTGTAGTTACAATCGTGAGGTACACCTAAGTTATGAGCTAATTCATGAGCAACGGTAACAAGTATATGATACATGTTCCAAAATATTTATTACAACAATAATATGATAATTATATAATTCGGTCTTGATCCTAACTCCCAGGAAGGTAGGAATTTCCATGGTGAGCATTCCTGTTTTAGGAGCAGGGTAGTTACAACATACGTTGTAGGTCTTGACGAAGGAGGGGGCAAAGCGGTTGTTATTTTGTCGCGTAAGACTGCAGTAAAATTACTTGCTTCTGCTTGCTCAAATGGACAACGTATTTATATATATATATATATATATATATATATATATATATATATATATATATATATCACTATCAGTTCACTATGGTTCGCATACAGTCACTCTGCATCAGTGTTGACTCGCTGTGTACATGTAGCCGCTGCTGTCTCTCTTCGCCTAAGCTCACAAGCGACGGATTCTCCAACAGCATTCTCTTCTCTGTATGTATAGGTCATTCAGCTACAAGTTCTCCATCCATACAAAAGGTCCTCTACTTCTTCCATATAACTCCAATGCACTTCGGCTTCATCTAGTAGGGTCTGTGCACTGGAACCCAACTAGGTGTAGGGTGTAGATATAGGCAAAGAGCTTGGAGTAGATACCTTCTTTCTTCTGCTGGCTGCTACACTTTCTCTCCTGCCGTGTTCGCCTATGCTGAACTCTCCAGGCAGCTTCTTATAGGGTTGGGGAAGGTATACAAAACAAAACCATGCCCATTTTCAGGAAGTTTAACCTGGTATGCCATGTATGTACCGTATCTCTCAGCAGTGGTATATACTGCACTTGAAAATAGCACTGAACTAGGCTTATCTTCACAAAGTCAAAACTGATAGCCGTTCGTTGCACTTATGGGGAGGCCATTTTCTTCTCTTTTCTTTTCCTCCACCGGACTTGAATTTTCAAAATATGTAGGGGGACTGGGCTCCGGAGAGGTTTTTACACCCCAACCGAAGGAGCCTGAGACCGAAACGTCCGCTTTGGGGAACACACTTTTTTATTTCCGAGGCTATCACTTTCACCAGCACTGGAAAAAAAATTAAACAAAAAATCCCCGAAAAAACTACGGTTTTTCGAACCGCGCACCTCTACCAAATGTGGGGTGTAATGTAGCACATATGAGGCAGAACACGATGCTTGACCTGACAGGTAACCAAATATGTAGCTTGGCAATGAAAGGTAAGTCACGACACAGTATGTATAGTTTAAGTTTATTCAGGATAAGTGTGTGTGAAGAGAGAGAAGGAAGGTCTCAACTCAAGAGCGGTAGGTCTCACACTGAAGAGGCAGTGGCTTGGACACAATCCAAGTCACTGGAGATAATGCAAATTAATTAGGGGGGTCCAGTACAACGGTATACTCGCCCTCACAATGATTATTTTCTAAATTTGTCTAATCCTTGGTTATGTACATGATCACAAAATATTAACTTTGGGCATTACGACCTTCAAAAGGTATCAAAAGTATGAGAGGCTATGGAATTTGACATTATGTAAACTTACATTGCAGCCTCTAAGTTATAAGGAAAGAAAATAGAAAGAAATTTGGCCCAACTAAATATTTTGATCCGCTTCGAGGGTGAAGTTAGTGGGAAAGTGAGATTTAGTCACATTGCTCCGCTTTCGTCCACGTTTTGAGAAGCTGATCAGAACAAAAAATTTTCACGGGCTTAAAATGAAATAAATAAAAATATGTTTTCCCACACCACGGACGCCTTTAACGAGGTAAGAAATTTTTCAATTTAAAAAAATTAAAACCTGGTAAACGTTTTCTAATTTTCAAAATAATTGGGACCTCTTCCGATGATTTTCAAATTTTTCATAAGAACAATAAAAGGATTTTCCCAATTATTGTTTGCAGTACGCTTATTTGATTATGCATGTTATGCGGATTAAAGCTGCCCCACCTAAAGGCTTTAGTGCAATAGAATGGTGGAACCATTATGCATAAAAAATTCTCATTTGTCATCTTTTTCGATAAAAAATTTCAACTTGGACTTTACCAGATGTTATCATTGTATTAAACGGGTTTCCAAGTGCCCCCATATGAGGAGCATGGGGTTTTTAAAAGTACTCAAACTGCTCTAAAGACATTTCTTCACATTCGGTTTCAAATGTAGATATACTTGTGCAACAGGGGACCTGTAGAACGACGAAACTGTTGAATGAGGTCTATGACTTTCTAGAAAAATTCCGCAATCGGCGTGTAAGTTAAACAGTTTGGAAAAGTTGGACAATTTTCAAGCACAGTGATAATCTGACCAACCTTACCGGCCCTAAGTCAAGTTATATCTGCCACAATTTGGTGCCAGCGTTTGAATAATCAGAAATTTGAATACATTTCATTGGGTTTGGTTCAAAACAAAAGGTTCAAAATTCCGGCTTAAATATAAGAAATAATTGAAATACGACACGAAATATTAGAGTCAAAATGAAGCTAAACGTCGCGTCGTGTCTATACACTGCGGAGCTGCCCAAGTATTTTGGTTACAGTTGAAAAAGCGAGTTTTAAAAATGTCCTTGTGCCTTTTCAGCTTCCTTAATGGATGAGTTTCGAATTTCGCTTTGACGGAATTGGATCTAATTCGATAACATTCTAACTTGCTCTCTTGATTCCAATATCGGCGTACAAGTTGAGCAGTTAGGAAGAGCTCAGAAACTGTTAGATGGAAATTATAAATCTTGATGGTGGGTTCAGAACTATTTTGGAGTTTGAAATTCTCTATAGCTTTCATGGGGCACCGACTTCTGATTTTCCATGGGTTCTCTACAATAATTTAAATTTTACTTTTCCATCAAAAAGTACATAACAAAGGACACTGGGAGTTTCAAAGTGAAAATAATTTTTCGTATATTTTCGTAAAAATTCGGACCTAAGATATTGCAGACCAAAAATAATGCTGGATCGTCCTGGCTTCAGTAAAGATCTCAATAGTGATTTTCCAGCTATAAAATTATCCCCTAAAAAAGATATATCCTAGTAATCCTTTTTGTGTCTTACACTTTTTACCCCATAACTCTGGTCTTTGGAGAAGCAAAAATTAATGCAATAGCAATTCTGAAAGCTAAAATTGTAATCTTTCAGAATCTTTCAACATCATGTCTCTACGCGTAGTACAACTAAAGTTGTGGCAGATCAAAATTCCTTAATTTTTTAAGGATTTTTACAAGGGATTTTGAGGTGATATAAAGAAAATGGTGCAATTTATAGCACAACCAAAAAAATGCACGTAATGTTTTGAACAAAAATCCATTTTTACATTTACAATATATTCAGGTATGCGAGGGGGGCACAGACCGTTGTAAAGAAAGTCTCTCCATTTAAGCAATGGTCAGGAATTTGGCCATTTGGCCCATTGTGGCCGTAATGGTAGCAGTGGAGGGAAAGTTTTTTTCGTGAAGATGTAGTTGACTATGATGATCTCAAAAATTAATTTGAACCAAATTGAGATAAATGATCATTCTACACAAGATAAAAACATATTAACATGTACACACATAAATAATTATTATGCTCTTTGGCCAACGCCCTGTCAAATGTTTGCTTGTCATTGTCATTCCGTTATCTTTACAGCTTTTATCGTTTTTTCTCTGCCAGTGGCTGGGCTACAGCACCTGCTTGTATTCCACCACTCAAGTATAATTTTTCCAAAAAATACCGCAAGTATGCTTTATTCATTGAATAATTTTAACAAAACCAGCGTAATGATATTTTTGACTTGAAAAAATGCGACTGGAATATGATTTTTTTAATAAATGTACGTAATGTTAGCGTATTTCAACTTTTACATGCAAAGCCTATAAGGCTCCAAAAACTGATCCTGGGTTGACCAAAATTTTTGTTAATTAAAAAATTTTGTTGTTACAAAAATTGAAGTTGTTGTAAGATGCAAGGCATTCAAACGACGATAGCAATCTTCTTGGTTACAACTTGCCTGACACGTTCCCTTGTAAGACAAGCACTCCGAGGATTATCCGCTCACATGCAATCCTCAAAAAATCACAAAATGTTACAATTCCTTGAATTATTCTAATGACCCCACGTGTATAGAAATATTGGGCTCAGAATCATTTTTTAGGCAAGATTTTTAACATTTAATATTAGAAGACACAAATGGATGGAGGAAAAAAATTTCAAACTGGAGTTCCATAGCAGAGCACCATCTACTGAAAATTGACCTGACCTAAGGTGCATAGATGATTTTATCTCAAAGCAGTGGGAATTTAGTGCCCGGTTGTTACGTTCCAAGAAACTCCCCTTTTATTGCATTACTATGGCACCCTTTTGCTGCAATTGAGAAAACTTGAAAAATCTGTATTTTATGTGCGTATCTGTAGTGGGAAAGTAAAAGGCAAGTTTTTATGAACGAGAAATTTCTCCCAAATGCTTTAACAGGCTCATGGTTGATGGAGTTATTAGTTAGGGTTGTCAAAGAAATCGGTCTGAATGGGTACATTCAAATAAGATTAGAGAGGGTCATCGGTAGAATGACAAAACGCCTGGGATTTGTTGTATCAGAGCCTGTGCGAACCGTCGTGTTTGCTCTCTCTCTCGTTATGAATAATTTTAGCAAGTGTTCACCACGGGCTCAAATAGCACATGAAAAAGCCCAAAATCCTGGTTTAAATAACAAAAAAAATAATTGTTGCAATTCGGAAGGAAGTTTTGCAGAGTTGTATATGCATACCGGCACTGCATTTTCCTTCCCTAGAACTTGCTTTCTGGATTCCAATATCGGCGTACAAGTTGACCAGTTAAAGGAAAAGATGAGAAAATGTAGAGCGAACTAGCTTAATTTGATGTGGATTGGGAAAATTGCTTGGAAGAAGACCCCTGAATTAATTTAATCCAGCGTAAAAGTTAAACAAATTACTAAAGTTTACTGTACACAAACATCTTGCAAGCATGTTATTGATTGTAGCTTCTGCTAGATGCTGGGCCACCGTACGAATTAAAAAGATAAATGGCATCAACATTTAACAGTAAACCAATGAGGCCTGAGCTTAAATTTTTTTTATAAATCATCATGTTTCTCAAAATTTTGCATGAGTTAAAAATACTTAAAAAGTTCTACAAAATTATAAAATTGGGATTTTTATTTTCTTTGAAAATAAGGAGCTTTGAGTAAATTGAAGAATAACAAAATGAGGGGATTGAAAGCGGGACCTCCCAATCAGCTTGAAAATTCCTGCATCCGTAAATTAATGGTAAATAAAAATACATTAAATAATTGTTCACAAGTTCAACGGGAGAGAGCGAGAGAGAGAGTTAAATACAGGGAAGACTTAAAATTGTGAAACTTTCATGAATATTTTATTTTTTATTTTTTTTATCTCTTATAGTGGGGCACGTAGATCTTATACCCTCATTACAAGCTCATTATTAACACTGGGACGAATACTTTTTGATAGATTGCCCCATCTGTATGAAAATTTATTTAAGTTTTAGGAATTTATGCCTAATTAATGCCTTAATTCGGAAAATTAACTCACTGTTCAATAATAGTTCTGATGTGTGAAGATGTGACAACCCCCAAAACTTAACAAGTATAGTAATTAGGATTACAACTATTTAATCATTAATCTGGGATTAGGTAAAATGTCATAAAAATTTTGAAATTCAAGCATAAAACATTTTTAGTTTTATCGTTGTGATTAGTGCAAAAATAAATTTTGGCAAATGTTCACTAGATAATTAAATGTTTGACCAACCCATGAGACCATTTCTGCGATACTGCACGCCATGGCTTAGAAAACTAGGATTGAATTGTGTGAAAGCTCCAGGAACCAAATGTGAGTGTTCGGTACAAGATGCCTCCATTCGGAATGAACGGGGCGGCCGAATAATTTCCCACTCTTCAGTCTAATCTTGAACAGTTTTTTGTGTTGAATGTTTAATTTTTTTGTCAAATTTCGACGCCACTTGTAAATTTACTTCACAGAAGGTCCTTTGTTTCCACTAGCTCAAAACGAAGTTATCAACGCCATGCGGTTGGTTACCCAAATGTTTCCTATTTGGAAGCTTTTAACCACTCTAAAATGAAGGGCCTAAATGTACCGCACAAAAGATTCGAGGTAGTGCTTCATTCTAAGGGAGCACGCCAAATTTTAGGTACCTACTGAAAGCCAACACAGAACAACATTCCACGTGATTGGGTTACCCGATTTTTATTAATACTGCCACTAACCAATTTTTGGCCTGCCCTGGATTGACTTCATGTAGTACGTGAAGTCAATTTATTCAATGGGTACCCATTGGGGGGGGTCCCTTAGAATTAAGCACTATGCCTCTAATCTTTTGTGTGGGTACCTTTAGTCCCTTCATTTTAGGATGGCTAAAAGCTTCCAAATAAGAAAAATTTGGGTAGCCAACCGCATCGCGCGGGCATGCCAGCAATAGTCTGCTATACGAAAATAGCTTGCTTTAGAGCTAAAAAGCAGTGATTGGGTCAACCTACTCAAAAATATCCCATTATTCTTGCTCTACTTGTGTTAATTATCTGTACATGGTAATCCTGCATCATCTATGTATCGTCGGCAAAATTCCAAAAGGAGCTATAATTTTGTTTTTCCCATCACGTTACAAAAATTATAGCTCCGTTTGGACTTTCGTCGACGATATAAAACATTCTTGTCCCTCTACTACTGGACATCTGTAGCTTGTTATCTGTAAATGTCTATATCCTATTAAAGTTTTTGAATTTTCTGTTGGCGTCAAACTTAAACAACAAGGAAAATTCAATCAAATGGAAATTGACCTCTCATCCAGGAAAATAGGAAGGAAGTAAAACCTACATGTATCTCACACATTGCTACGTCCGTCGAGAGCCCATTCCCTTGTGATTGTGTCCACAAAAAAAGTAATAGTAATAATAAAATATAATAATAATAATGACTTGGGAAATAAATGATTTCCAAAAAGGGTTTCATCTTCTGAACGGAAATCGTGAATGAAAATAGAATTTTTAAAATCTGGGTGTTAATAATCAGAGAAATAATAAATATGTCATATGTCATGGAAAAATAGCATATTCAACCTTATTTTTAATATTCACTTGGTTAGTCACTTGGTTAGTTTTTATATTCACTTAGAACTTTTCCTACAAATTCCAACTGACTTATTGAATTTTCCAACTGTAATTATTTGTCCAAAAATAAAGGAAAACATTTTGTCAAGTTTAGCGACGCTGTTCTCTCCCGTTTCCATTCTCTCCCTGTCCAATAATTGTCTATACCTCTCCTGGTTTTTATTCCGCTCTATATTTTGTTAGCTCTTGTTTTTAGCACATTTCTACACCTAGATTTTGACTACAGCTGCCGTATTAAGGCTAACTGTGAAAAAATTGTGATGGATTTCAATCAAATTTGATTTACATTAAATTAAAGAATTTTCAGAGCCTCAGAGGTCCATCTGTGTGTTGTATTCAGCAGGGGGGCAAATTTTTTGCGCCAATGTATTTTGAAACCTAAAACTTTTACGAACATTATACCCGTGCGCGATTTGGGCGGGAGAAAGCTAGTGGGCATTGGTTGATTAAATCTATACAACGGTTTTGTGCTTGAGAAAAATTGAGGAAAGGAATTATTGAATGAAATAAGACAAATATGAAAATAAATCAGGACAAAGGTTTATTGTTGGAAATTTTAACTCTCATCGTGGGCTCTGATTGGTCGAGAGGTTGAACTGGGTATTTTGGCCAATGTTGTAGTGATTACAATGAGATCCGACAAATTTTTTACTGGCAATATTTTGAACTTGCTAGGAAATTGTAGATACCTTATCCACGCAGTAAATTTCTCGTCTATTTTATGCGTTCATTTCCAGGAAAAATTAAAATATAGTGGAAATCATTAAAAAAAATTAAATAACAGTCAATAATTTCTGATTCCTCTCTAGTCTTTGTCACAAAAGAAGCTTAACAGCTACGTACGTAAATATTAAGGAGGATTTCGTGTAACCACATTAGCTTTAATATTTACCTTATATTATGATCTTGTTCCGAATCTTCCGCCATCAATTGTGTTTTTCAGTCATAAATTACATGATTGGCGTCCAATTTGTACATAAGAAAGGGAAACCAACTAGTCGATGACATAACTTTCTCCAGGTTATTTACAAGCAGTACATTAATTTCACGTGATGATGCCGGGTGTTAATGCTATGAGCAAGTCCAGGTGAATGTGTAAGCCCAAAACATCGTATTTTTAAAAATAAGTGACGTGTACTGGGTGGAATAAGCAACGGCCTTGGAATTTTTGTTTTAGGAAAAGCTGGTACGGAATGGGCGAAAACGCCATTTTTGGTATTTAAGGCTGTTTCAGAGCAGGATTTCAGGGTCTTTGGAAATTTTGAAAAATGGCTGAAATACGGGGGACAGAGTAGAAATAAGTTGCGAATTCCCTGTGTATCGGACTCTAGAGTAATTCTCATTTTGCAACTAATCTAAGGCTTTAGTGGTAAACACATTTTCAATCCATGTTACAAATGTACAAATACATTGGTCATTTAACTCCAATGTAAAATTGAAAAAAATAAAATAAAACTCCCATGGTTGTGGGGAAAATATTAAATTATTTGTCAAATTCTCTGATACATTTGCATCATTCATAAACATAAATTTTATGTAATAATCACGTAGGTAAGAAAAATTAGAGTGGGGGCTCGACGTCAATTACCCAATTTTTACTCTTCGGCAGCCCACCTTATGGTAAGATCGTTGTCAGTACTGAGCTCTGGGATACACGTGAAAGTGAGGATTGGGAGTGATTCTAAATCTAAAGAGAAGGTAAAAATATTTACATTTTTTTGTTCTTCCTACAGTGTTGTTTCCAGGGGAAAATAAGGGAGAAAAAAAAGTTGAAAAGACTCTTCCTTTTCCTATTCGTCAATATATTCAACATCTTCTATGTCAAATTAATAAATTCTGTATTGAAAATGTAAAAATTGAGGAGATGATTTCAATATGTATGGTCCAAGGAAGATATTTTACATGCAGTAGGCTTTGGATGATCCAGCAATATTATTATTATTGAACTTCTGCCACCTCAATCGAAATATTTTTATTTTTCACGTTCAGTAAAATTTTTAAAATTATTCACGTAGAGAATCACCTCAGGACGCATAAGACGGGTGTGGCTATCCCGAGGTTTTAAAGCCGAAATTAATTTGGCATTGTCACTTGCGAGAAATGGATGAACAAAATACTTTTAAACTAAACATTTTTTTTAAGATATTTAAAAAATTATTATTTTTTAACTATCAAAGAATAGCGTTCATATTTTAAAAGTAGCAGAGGAACAAAAAAAATCAGTTGTAATTTCGTCTTAAATTAATCAGTCTGTGAATGAGCCTGAAGAGAGAAACGTTGCTCCGATAAAACTCTTATTTTATGTGAAGAATTTACCATTATTTTTGCATACATAACTATTCCTTCACATTGCGTTCTTCATTTTGATTTCAAGTAGAGAAAACAATTCTCAAAATTATGGTGGAGATAACAAAAATTTAAATTGGACGCGAAATATTGCAGAGTCAAAATTAAGTTGAAAGTCGTGGCTGTAGAATGTGGAACTGTCCAAGTATTCTGGTTACCCTTAAAAAAAAGTGAATCTTAAATGTGTCCTTTTGTTTTCTCACCTTTCTGGATGGGGGAGGTTTAAGTTTTGCCAGGATGACAAAAACAAACTCACAACCATTCCATGAAAATTGTTTTCTGGATTCCAATATCGGTATACAAGTTGAGTAGTTAGGATGGACTGAGAAAATGAAGAGCTTATTTTTGTGTGGAATCTGAAAATCAGTGAGAAGAATAGCCCCAAATTGATTTATTCTTTTGTTAGCAAAACCAGTTACATACTCAAGTTTACTATAAGCAGTAAGCATCTTATAAAGTTGTGTGGCCGTTGCTGCTATCTAATTTCAATGAACGGCATATCTGGCGGAATTAAAAAGAGAAACGGCATCCAAGTAAAAAAAAAAATGAGGCTTCAAGCTAAAAACATGCATAACATGATTTCATAAATTTTATGAAATCATGTCTTTCAAAAGTTTGCATGAGTTCAAAATATTAATGAAAAAATGTCTACAAAATTTATAAAATTCGGAATTTTTTCCACATTTGATTTTAATTGATGAAGAAAGTCTAGTGCAAGTGTCAAAGTCCAGGAATGATGTAATTCATTTGTGAGGCTCCTTTACCATGAAGCATATGCGTACATCATGGGTAAATTAATTATAGCAACAGAATTATTTGAAATGAAGTGAATTTTTGAGATACAAGTTTACTCAATTTTTCCCTGTAGTAAATGTACGAAGTTTGAGCGGATGAGGGGTTTTACAAATTAAATGACAAATCACTTATAAGCGCTAAGAACGTTAGGTAAATTTATTGCCTTGTGATCTGTTTGGTTGAGC
>JAQFXU010002707.1:0-19348 GCA_034693705.1 Spatulosminthurus flaviceps
TAATTCGAAATAAATTATACAAAGTTAGAATTTTCTTATTTCGAAGTTTTTGGTGTTATTTTTAAATAATAATTTACTTATAATGTTATAATTAAATAGTTTAAATATTTTGCTGTTCGCATCTTCGCACTGCATTATTTTTTGCCGCACCTAACTTGTTCTTTAAGAATCTTCATATATTACCGATTACCATACTGCATTATTTTTTACCCAAATTGTGATGTTAAGAAGTTGTGATTTGTGATAATGCAATGTCAAGTTAGTATTATAGTCAAAATAGTCAATCATATTTCAAACAATAATATGATTATTTGCTTACTTGTAATAATGTAATAAGCGATGTTATATTGTAAATATCGTATTTCGTATCTACAGAAAATAATATACGTACTTACCTCACCACAAACACAAACGCGTATATTGCCTATGTTTTAATTTAGCAAGCTGCTGGAATTCACTCTTTTTCCTTAGTTTAAAAAAAAATAGTTATCAAATACCCACACCCACCCAATCCATTTGTAAAAACTGTATCCTTTTGATTTTGCAAATTCATGCAAAGCGAGATCTTTGTATCATTGTATCTATTTCCTATTAATTTTGCATTCTCCTTCTTAAAATTAATTACCCACCCATTCATACTTCAACCTTGTTGAAATCAAAATCGTAGTATTTTCTGCAAGTATCGCTTATGTAGTAGAACGTAGCATTAAAAATTTGGCTGTTTATAGAACCGTAGTGCCCTGCTTAATTGCTGTTAAATAATTTTAACGTTGAAAACGTCTACTGGTGTTCTCCATGTTAAAGTCAAAGCAGTTTGCTGTGATCCGTCATCATGGTCAATTCTAAGGGTTTGGAAAAATTCGAGGTAGAAGAGGCGCGAACTAAAAGCATCAGTTCGAATTTTAAAGAATGGGGTGATAATATTGACAACAGCCCAAGCAAAAAGAACTCGAAAAGTAAGAAAAAATGGTACAAAAAATGTTGCAGATGTTTCAAGAAGAAGAAATATTGGGAGCCTTTGCCTCAGGAGAATGTATTTAAATCTACTGAAGTAGCGGAAACTAAAGTAAGTACTTTTTGAAATTAGTAAATTTTCTTACCGTTCCAAATGTGCGCACCGCGCACCTTTTGATTACAACCCCCACTTTTCGAATACACTGTTTACGTTGAATTTTTCATTTTAGGATCCCACAGTTTATCGAATACTTGAGTACAAGTTCTGGGACGCCCTATTTGTTTTTTCATGCTTGGCGTCAGTTTTTCTATTTTTTTTCTGCGAAGGTTTCATGATCCAAAGTCGATTTATTTGGGGAATCATCCAGTAATTTTTACAAAATACTTGTTTTTCTTGTGCAAAATCGACTGTGAAAGCTTTTTATCGATTTTATCGCATAATTTTCCTGGGTAATTTTACAGTGCTGTGAATGCCTTGTACGCAATTTTATTGCTCATGCAGTGGGTTGCGATTGTTCTCAAGTCCAAGTACTCACAAAGTGGCTTTACAAAAATGGATGTCATATTCTCCATCCTCTCGCTCTTGCCCATTGACTTAATTGTTTTGCTTGGTAACCACTTTTCCAATGACCCGCCCGTTAAAAAACGTTAATTTATTTTTAAAACATTTTTATTATTGGGATACAGTCCACAGTCTCAATGAGGACGATGCCAGTCCAGAGGAGAAAGCGGCAAATGAAGAAAGCCACCTGACTTTCACAATATCCCGTGTACATTATATTTTGAGGATAAAAAATATTTTGAATTATCTCTGTGAGTGTTCCCAGAATTTTTTCATTTTGGTTAAATTTCCTGACGTCTGTACTACAACGGATGAAATGCATTTATTGTATGAATTTGTTTAGCTGGATGGGAAAATCAGCTGATTTTGGGAGATTTCTATAGCTTCCTACTCAGAATTTTGTTATACTTGTCTTTTCTATTGCATTTCTTTGCTTGCATTTGGCATCGGATCGCTTGTAATGTAATCTTTATTTAAAACTTGATTTGCTATTTGTCAAAGTGCTGATAATATGGGAATATAAATCATTTATACATTTATATTAAATTAGGTTATAAATATTATTAGGTTGATTTCAGCAGTTTAATTTTTTAGAGCATCCGCCCAAAGCATTTTTTAATGGAACCAAGCAAGGCTCGAGCGGATCTGTGTTCCCCTGACAGCTGGATGATGCAAGTCATTTTTTCACTTCTTCATTTTATGACTTACATGTAAAACCCGACTTACTAGTTTATGTTGTAGAATATTTTTAAAAATGTTTCATAAATTGAAATGCTTAGGAGGCTCGCATTTCGGCATGAAGCGAATAATGGGTCCCACTTTACGCCATTTTTGCGCTCTGACTACGACAAATCGATACTTTGGGACCACTATGCTGTGTCCATTTATTGGGCTACGTCCACGGCCTTCCGCATGGGGTGCAATAAAATTATGTGGTTTTATTTTTAGAGTTGCAAAAATTTTAGTCCGTTTGGCTATAATTATATGAAAATTGGTCTGATCTGATTTTACTATTCAAATTGATGCTGCAGGTACGGCGACCTTGAGATCAACATGGTGAATACCTACGGTAAATTGGGTGCACTTAAATCCGTTTTCACAATCACATGTTTCTTTTTCAAAATTCAAACCATTAATTTTTTAATTATTTTTATAGAACTCCTGTGGACAAGTGTGGTACAGATTGTTTCTTGGATATTTGTTTTGGCCGTAGTGAATGGTACATTGACGTCTTTGCTGATCGAGTAAGATAATATGAACATATACGATGAAGTTGTTCAAAAATAATTCCCTAAGAGGTGAATATTTAGTGGCGTAGCGTAGTAATAATTTCTAAGGAAAACATTTGTAGGAGCGATACGGAGAGGGAGAGCTACTTGACCCGGAGGTTCGCCATCAATCACTATTTGGTAAGAACTTGAAAAGTACTAAACACAGGATGAAAAAATGATCTGTAAAAATAAATGTTTTGTATGATATTATTATTGTCTCCAGAGTTTTAGCACTGTGGGGAAGTCAATAGTTCATGAGGTAAGCTTTTTAATTTGTCATATAATAAATATATTAAATACATATTATACAAATCGTGGATATTATTTGCAGGTGAAGAAGTTCTATGACTACCTTTGGAGTAAACGTAAAGGAGTTTCGGAGCTTCAGCTTGTGGAGTTTATGCCCGCAGCCTTAAAATCTGAAATATTTTTTGATATTCATAAATTTGTGTTGGAACAAGTAATTATTTCTAATTGCTCTTATCCAATCTTCATTATTTAGTGATACTTTGAAAATGAAAGTTGTTTTCATTTTTCGTAGATGCCACTCTTCCAGGATCTTGAAGCATCCTTCCTAATGACTTTATCGGTTCGGATGACCCACAGTTTTCATCTCACAGGAGAAACCTTATTTCAAAGGAATGAACGAGGAAACCATATGTATTACGTTCTTAAAGGACATTTGGAAGTACGGTATTACATTTAATTACTCAGGGGTTCCGGAAGGTCTTCCAGACAAACATGATACCGGCCATTTTGTAACCACCAAATCGGGGTTATTTTTAAAAAATTATTCTGATTGACGAGGCTGACTGACGGACAACGTTTAAAAATATTGTAAAGGAAAAATCAGATGTGTAATATGCGTCTTGCTCTATATTTGTCATCTGTGTTGGAAAAATCCCGTTTTTATCATTTTCGATCACTATAACAGACTCGTTTCAATGCATTTGATGGTACAGTCGTGTACCATCAAATTTGACTTATTTTGGCGAGGTTACTCTACCCCCTACTCTGGAGCCTCGGCATCTATACTAGTTAATTCTCGTGCATCCAAAAACTTTGTTTTTCGACATTTTTGTAGATAATGAGTGCAGACGAATCCCATCCTATTGCATGCATTAAAAGTGGCTCTGCAATTGGAGGTATGAGAAAATCACTTTGTCAATGTAAAAAATGTAAAAACTAAATGTAGTGGAAATATTATACTGTAGATATATTTCTGGTTCATCCGTACTCACATGCTTGCACCGTGAGATGCGGATCGGAATGTGATGTTCTGGCTTTAACCCGTGAGAGTGTTAAGGAAGTTTTAAGGGACTATCCGCAATATACTGATATTTTACAACGTCGAGCGCAAGTAAATAAGTTTAACTGAAAAACGTACACTTGGTTTCGATATTTTTTTTTGTAATTTAAAGGTTGCACACTTTCTCATTTTTGTAGGAACGTTTTGATCAATGTGTCCTACTATTGAGTCTAGCAAAGAAGTACAACGAAGCTCCGAAATTTTTCGCAAGGTTACCGTATGAAATGCCGATGCCGGATATGTCGTCCACACAACGAGAGGTGCAAGATGAAAACAAGGCCAAGCCTGAAGATGATATTTTAACTTCGGAAGTTAATGCTGCTGGTGAGAACATGAAACTATTCATGTACTGGTAAAACAAACGAAAAAAATTTTATCTCTAATATTATTGCCACAGATGCGGATGGACTTTCTTTAACCTCAACGCTTGTTGACAAGCTGTCGACCATGCTACAGACTGCTCTTGCCAAGTAAATCGACGTTTTGATTGAAATTGTTTTGTACGTTGTGTTCAAATCAAAATGATGAGTTGAGTAAATAAGTTACTGAATTTTTAGAAAGGAAAAAAAGATGGAGAAACGCCGAAAAAGTGCTCAGGAAGAAGCTTTTGCAGCTTTTGCTGGAGACGTTAATCGGACAATACTGTTAGCGAAAGATCTGGGTATAGGACGAGCTCCTCTTACTATCACCACTCCAGCCAACATTGTCACGAGAGATTCCAAGGATAATTTAGTCAGTGGAGATAATGAGAGTATACTGATGAAATTGAAGCACATGCCTATTTTAAATGGAGAAGAACGGACGGAAGTATTTTTATGCTGGAAATTCTTCGTATCCTTATGTGTCTGCGGTGTCCTTTTTTATTACCCATATCAGCTAGCCTTCCGGAGGACAGATAAGACAATAAATGAGAAATATGATGGCGCGATGCACCTAACGGACTTAGTTTTCGCACTTGACTTTGTCATTGACATGCTACAAATCGTCGTCACTCCCCAAAGTTAGTTAAACGCTGCGCTGTCGCTAATCATTTTATGTATATGTGCATTTATACATACCAGGTTTAGTTTTACTTACTGTCCCGATGAAACCTCTGGAAATGTTTTTTTATAACAGGAACATTGGAAACGGTCAGTGAAATAATCGGCTATCGAGTTCGATCATTTATCTTTTACGTAAGATTAATTTCATTTTTACCACTGGAGTACATCCTTGGCCCGGCAGCTGGCTTAGACATTGCTGCCTCCGCCTACTACTACCTGTTCAAAAGCAATCGATTCCTGGAAATGATTGTGGTACTGGATTAATTTCACCATTCGCCTGTCACTTGTATAATAATAATATAAGGAATATAAAAAGTAATCAAAATGTTAAAAAATATTTGAAGCTGTATCAATTCCTGGAAGACCTGGAAGGTGTTTCTAAAATCCCTATTATGACTGTGTTCCTCACTAAGTTCTTCCTCGCAACCTTTTACGTGATTCATTTCTTTGCTGTATCTTACGAATTTATTTTGAGAGACTACATTCCTAACCACATAGACAATGGGTGAATTGTATTATCATTATATTCATGTTTACACAGCTTACAAATACATTTTTAAAAAAAATAACGTTTGTATTTTTTTTAAATCACAGAAATCTCTCCCATTTGGCTAATGCTGGGGATCACGAACAGTATAGTTTTGTTCTCTACTGGTCAACCCAGGTTGTCACTACTGCAGGATTTGGAGACATCCCTTATTTTTTCGAATGTGAAGTGGTCATCTTATGCCTGGCTTTTGTGACTGGTACAATTGTCGCGACATACTTGGGAGCGAAGTTGGCAGCAATTCTGGCAAATGCCCAACGACGCAGGTTTATAAGTCGAAACTTATAAAATCTATATTTAATATACAAGCTTGAAATAAACTACCCTATTTGTAAATATTATAACTACAGAATTAGTTTCACCCAAACCTATTACGGTGTCACAGCTTTCTTGAAACAAAGAAAATTTCCGGAAGATTTAGCCCGTAGAATCAAGGCCTATTATCATATGCAATGGAAAGCACATGAGGTATATTAGCTATATCAGCTTATTAGGAGAGGAGAGCCCCTAGAATATTATGACTTCGCTTCATAATGTTATTTTCAGGGTGTACTGATCCCGAAGGAAAGATCTGCAATTTGGGATGCTCCGGAGGCAATCATCTCAGAAGTGGCACTCTCCCAGGCTTTGAGGTACATGACGAGGGTTCCATTGGTGAAGCATACATCGGAAAATGTCCTTAGGAATATGTGCACTTCTTTAAAGCAGTATTTTGTACCTCCCGATGAGTGCGTGCTCTTTGAAGGAGACAAAAGACGAGAGCTGTACATTATTGTCAAAGGATATTGCAATGTAGGTTTTTATGTAACAGACACGTGAGACGATGTAATATTCCAATCGATGATGGCCCCATTCATTACTTACTATTTAAGGTCTACCGAGGGACACAATTCATTGGTCACTTATCCGAAGGAAATTATTTTGGCCTGAGTGGTTTGATTATGGGTGTTAACTTGGATTACCGAATCACAACGGAAACTCATTGTCTTTTTTTCTGCCTCCAATTCGATGATTTTGTAGAAATTGCTAAGAAACATAAATTCCTACGGAAGGACTACCGTCTGCTGCGTGTAAGTTTAACAGTCCAGTTCTAAATTTGCTCTCTAATGTGGTTACAATGTAAGGATTTATAATGCTTTTTGTAGGGAGAAACACCTTTTGACAAGCTGGAGAATATCGTTACTGAGCCAAACCACAAATGGGACGATTTGTCAACGAAAGGGAAACTAACGGAGGATCAGTTGGAAAAGCCTTCGGAAAAGCCTTACGTTGGCAAAAAATCCAGAAAGAAAAACTGTTCCTTTTTGAGGTAGTTTATTTTTACTTTTATTAGCTTATTATATAAGAACAAAGTTCAGGTGCGCAAACGAAGATTGGAGCGAATTCAATTTTGTTATCTTCACTGCTTCCGATAGAATGCTACTACTACGACGAACGTTTTTACCAAGTGGGAAGCTGATCTCACTTTGGGTGATTCTTCGGGTTATGGCAGCTGCTTCAGTTTCATACTATGTCTTGGCTCAGGTGGCTTTTGCTTTCGATCCCGAAGTAACGTTTATTACCGTCCTTGTTTTAGATATAATTGCTTGGATTGATATGTGAGTCGTCGTTTAAAAACGTTTTCTACCAAATATTTTATTATGTAACGTGGATCCATGGTCATCAGAAAGTCTCGTAAAACCATTTGTGTTAACTTCAATGTTTATGTTTCAGGTATTTTATGCTGCATGTGGCTTATCATAATGAATTCAATCAATTAGTGACGGATCCGATAAAAACGGCGCAAAATTATTTGACTGGACCATTCGCGCTGGATTTATTCACTTCCTTTCCTTTCGAGTACTTCGTGATAATCGCGGAACCTGGAATAAGTGTATTTCCCTCAGACTACCAGAATGTGTACCTAACCGTTGCAGTTTTAAGGCTCAATCGAGTACTCCAACTATACAAACTAATTCAGCTGGGAGTGACTTTGAATAAAACCATTAGCAAAAGTTTAACTTTGTACACGTATGTTTCATCCTTTTATGGTATTTTTGTCCACTTTTAACTATGAAACGAAAAATGGAGTCCTTCGTTCGGTGTAAATCTTGAATGATCCCTTAATTCGACAGACTGATAGAAGTTATGCCATGGATGTTAATTTCACTTCATATACTCGCGTGCATATCGGTTGGAATTGTTTGTTACGTTTCACCAAATGGAGATGATTTTACATGTTCGAGCAGTGCTTGGTTGACTCACGGTTTAATGTATAAAGGCTCCAAAGGTAGAGCTGAATTCCATCTTGTGTTTCTGTTTCCTTTTGTTGGATTGAATAATTATGTATTGCTGATTCCAGGCCCTGATTTACACAACCCTTTAAAATTGTATGTGATCGCAATTTATTGGACCATCACTACAGCACTACGTGTAGGTTTTGGAGACATAGATTTAATGAATACGGAGAATCGCCTTATTTCAGTATTTCTCATCATGACGGGTACTTTTTCCCCTAAAAGAGTCACTTTAAACTTAAACTAAACGAACGTGACTAAAAAGGTGAAAAGTGCATAGCGATATTCAGCCATGAAACTATTTATTTATTTATTTGTTACTCAGGGGTAATGGTGACAACTTATTTGAGTTCAAAGCTGACGGCATGCATGGTTGGAGAAGATTCCAGGCGCATCGAAATTAGAACGAAGATCGACATTATGTATTCTTTCCTTGATAAATATAAGGCCTCTCGATCCGTCAAAAGGTATGGCTTTACTTGAATAGCGATGTACAATAATAAGCTGTTGTAGTTTCAGCTTATAATTCACGCAATTTATTTTAGACGAGTTAAGGAAATTTATTACAATGAGTGGGACAAAACCAAAGGGATCTCAGTTGATCATTTATTCGAAGCATTGCATCCATCTCTGAAGGCTGATGTCATGAGTCATTTATATGAGGAAAGTATTCGAAGGGTAAGTAACGCGTCTTGGTGCTACCATCTGACATGCAAGTTACTTAAAACGCACTGACATCCACATTTATTTTCTACTAAACCGGGAAGCTACACTTCATTTTAATCCTAATTGAATACATTTTTGGTCAAAATTCAAAATAACTATTTCAGTCCCCGATACTGAAAAATCTCGACGAACCTGGGATTCGCATGCTGGCTTCCATCCTAAAGGAAGTGTTTCTTGTAGAAGGTAGTTGCAAGTTATTTACAATGATGTTACTTAATTTTTTGCTATAATACAATGGGAATTGCTGAAGTGCTCAATGCTAAGCCAAATTCGTATAGCTTAATACTGAAAAATTCCAGGTGAATATATATTTAAGTATGGGAATATAACGGATGATGTCTTCTTGGTGTCAAGTGGCATTGTATCGGCCTATAACGTCAAAGGAGAAGTGATGTCTTACATGGGTGCTGGAAGGTAAATCGTTGAGATTAATTTTATTTTTTATTTGTACAAATTCATTTTTAATATTAATACTCTCTGTTTTTTACAGTTTGATTGGAGAAATTTCTGCACTGTATGGTGTAACGTAAGTTGTAAAAATGTTTTTATCCTGTATTGATCCCCAGTGTGGGAGTCTTACAATGTAGAAATTGTAAATAACCTAATGAATTTATTCGTGTTTCAGGCGGCTGTACACTGCTGTTGCTGCTACTGATGTAGACATTTTAGTTTTTAATTCGGAGGACTTTCTTGATTTTCTAGAACTATATCCTGATCTAAAAGATCAGCTGGAGCAGTTATGCGTAAGCAAGCTATATTAACATTGTAGAGTGGAAGTACTCTATATGATTTTCAACTAGTTGAACCTCTTTATAATGTATGTTGAATGTTGAAGTAATATTTAAATCATTAATTATCGTGTGTCCTATTTTATTTCAAATATTTTATAGGAAAATATGGGCCAGGGTCAGGAAGGCTTTTTAGGACCACCTGTGGATGTCGTGTACCCCACCGAAAATAGTAATTTAGACCCATACACCCGTTTAGAAAATACAATTTCAGCTTCCTCGCCGAAACAAAGAGTGAGGAAAAACCAGAGGATTCCCAAAAATCAAGATGAAGGTACTGCTGGTCCCGGTCCTACCAAAGCGGGTACAGGTCCAGGTCCACGTCCACGTGTAAACGCAGCTTCCCGAAATCCGATGTGTCTTCTTGACCCACTTAGAGTACCTCTCAAGCATGATCAGCTGAATGACGAAGAAAGAGAATTGATGCTTCAAGACAGTGATGCTTCGGATAAAAAATGGTGGAGCGTTTTTGTTACCTTTGGACGTGTTCCTAAAACGGAAATGGGGATTTTGCTACACATTTTTCAGGAGTAAGTACCTACCTTAGAGAGTTTACTTTTTATTTACATTTATTAAGTATTAATACGTCACTGATAAATTTGTTTGGGGTTTCAGCAAAAAGAGATGCAACTGTTTGAATTTTACTATTCATCCCGCATCTCCTATTACAAGAGGCTCTGGTTGGTGTGTCTTTAATTTACTCATCACAGCTATATCATGTGCTTTGACAGCATACGAAATTGCTTTCACTAACAATGAGGAAGGAGAAAGTTATACCATAGCTGGTTTACGGTACACGTCTGGTATGACTTGCAACGTCACAAAATTCTAAAAGATACATTCAATTTTACAGATCGTGCTCCCAAATCGCATGGTCAAAATAACATGTACTTGAAGTATTTAAATCTCATGTGAAATATTACAGAAATCTTTTTTATTACTCGAATAATTGGTAACTTTCACTTGGGATACAATGATGATTCTGGAGTTCTAATTACAGATGTCAAGAAGATTTCTAAACGGTAACTTGGTTAATTTTTAGAATTATTATTATTATAATTAATTTAGCCTGAGAGAATATAAATCTTTAAAATATATTTTTTAGGTACTGCACTCGATTTGATGGTTTCATACTTGACATGATAACTACTTTTCCGTTCTACTGCATCAGCTACATCATTGGTGGTTCTCAGCAGCATGTTTACGCAGCAAATATGAGAGGCATTCAACTTTTAAGAGTGGTAAAGCAGAGTGATGTTTTAAGGATTTGGGCGTACAAAAGTCATTGTAAATAAGATTACCAAAAATCAAGATTAAGATTATGTAACTAATTTCGTAGGTACTTTTCGTACGCTATCTTGGAGAAACGAACAACGATTTAGGAATGAAAGCTTCTGAGATTAAAATTTTTAAAATAACTATTCTGCTTTGCTTTATCTTCCATTTTTGTGCTTGTGCTTGGTACCTCGTTGCTTGTTATGGTGAGTACAACCTCATCGTGCGGATACGACTTTATATATTCATTAAGTAAATCCGTACATTTGTAGGACAAATAATACGACGTTTTTTGCATCTCTCGTGCGATTTTATTGAGAAAAAATGATTTACATTTTAATTAATCCAGGTAAAATTGATCTTATGATTTACATTGGTTTTATACAGGGCTGCAATGCAAAAAAGATTCTTGGATGTCAGTACTGCTGCGGACTTTGTTGGAAAATAAAAGTATGCTCAGCCTTTTTTAATGCATTACAAAACTACTAGTAATAACTGAAATTTAATAGAATACAATTAATGTACTTTCAAGGCATCAATGATACAAATGATATCACCATCGTTGATCGGTACTGGATAAGTCTATCGTACGTGACGACGACAATTACTTCGACAGGATTTAACAACGTTACTCCCAGAACCGTCGTGGAGCTTATAGCGACAGTTGGAATTATTTTCGGAACTGTTTTCGTCATTGGCTACCTTCTGGGAGAAATGACTCAATGTTTAGCTTCCCAAATCTCCCGAAAAATTCATTATGAACACGAACTTTCAGTTGTTGAGGTAATTTAAGTACGAGTTTGTAGTTTAAGAGGCCTCATTGTAAAAATTGGCTAACTTCCTCTGAATTTTAGTCCCACCTTTCTGGCCTGGGTTTGAATAAGTCCAAACGGGAAACTGTTGCCGATTACTACAAGCTTGTGTAAGTCACCCCATTAATTTCGATTTCTGGCCTGTATAATGTCTTAAGAAATATTACAGGTGGAAACGATTCCGAGGAATGCCTTACTACTCTCTTTTACGGGAATTGCCGTATCCCCTACGTGCAGACATATGCTTTGAAATATACGAAAGCAATTTAAAAAATGTAATGTTTTTAATAGAAATGTCATCGGGAATTATTTCGGTAGCATTGTCGGCTTTGATGAATTGCAACTATTTTTTTCAGGCTCGTGTGCTAGGAACAGTGGATGACCAGGTCTTAAGACAGCTAACAGCTCGGATAAGGCATGAGTTTTATCTCCCAGGTGGATATATAGTTCGTGGCGGAAATGTCTGTGATGCAATGTATTTTGTGAAACGAGGAGAGGTTCTAATAATTGATCAAAATATGGGCATTGAATTATGTGTGGAAACATTGTACGAAAATGATTGCTTTGGGGAGGTATGGTCATAAAACATGCAGTAATGTTTTGAGTTGCTTATAATTACATTTTTGATTCGACAGGGAATTTGTTCTACAGGTAAAAATTCTTTTGCCCCGAGAAGCTTATCGGTTTTCCTACGTAGCCCGAGTAGAGTCAGAAGTAGGAATGCTCAAGAGAGATGATTTGGATGAGGTTCTCAAGAATTTCCCGGGTTTGCGTAACGACCTGATGGATAAAATTCGAAGTATGAAGTATCATCGTCATTCCGACAAATACCATGATGATTTGAGTCGTGGCACGGCTGGTAAAGAGGGTAAAATCGTTGATAAGACCTCCCAGAAAACTCGCTTGTCCAGAAAGTATCCACCAGAAGACAAATATATGAAACCAAAAGACATGAAAGAAGCAGACATTGCCAAAATAGAAACCATTGCAGTTCCACAACAAAATCCTAATTTCCAAGGAAATGCTAATAATTTCCAGCGAAATCCTAATAATTTCCAGGGAAATGCCAATAATTTCCAGGGAAATAATATTAATTTCCCCGTTTCAAATGCATCAAACAGGCCACAAGGGACTCGAAAGTCCCAGTCACACCCAACCAAAAAGAATGAGCAAAAGCTCGTCACTTTTCAACAAGTTGATCCTTTAGCTCAAACTGTACAAAAAGGTCTCTCACTCCCAGACATGCCCAAAAATCAGTACACAAGGGATGCTCAACAATTACAGCCTTATCCAGCCAATAGTAGGGCTCAACCCATGACAACTACAGGGATACGAAAAAATACTACCAGCTATTCCGCGAACTACCAACCCGCTAATAACACTCAGATAAATCAGGGACCAACCCAACAACTTATAAATCCCACTCTTTTCGAGTATGTTCCTCGAAGTCGCAATCCAGCCAAGTCCAACAAAGCTCTGCTCACTCCAGTTACTCCAAAAAGAAATCCCAAGAAATGAGTTCATATCAGGAACAACAAGATTCCTTTCCTGCTTATTAACGCAGCATCATCTGAGAATTCTACTTGAGATAACTCCAATTTTCCTCAGCTACTATTCTCTTGTTCTCACATTTCCTACGGTTATGTTTTTTTTTAAAAGTTTAGCACATCCAGCTTCAGCTTTAGCTGCTACTTTCATAAAGGAGTAAATCTTTTTGACGTTTTAAAAAAAATTCTCATCGAAAAAAATTGTTACAATTCATAAGCTCTTGCATTCGAAACTACGGGAAAAATTCTATACATATTAGAATCATTGCATTGTATACATATCTTGTTGAATTCTGTGGAGGGAAATCAACAGTTTCGGGTCAGACTATACAGGAGCACTGTCAAAAGTCAACAATCTCTAATATTTCGTAATTCCTTGGACTTTGTACTCAACAAAAGCGTTGAAAGTTTATCATTATAACTTCATTATTTACACATATGTATTGGCATTGCTTAATCCTTTTGACGCTAGTACAAATTTTGTGACATGTTTGTGATTTAGTATGAGCATCCAGTTAGAGTCAGTCTGCTTGACAAAGGCCCCTGTATAATATAGTATGGAGAACAACATGCAAGCAAACAATCTCTTCTCTTCGTAATTTTTATGTATAGCAGATAGATATTTACGTAATTGAACAAAGATCAAGGCCTTTTATCTCCACTCTTCCATGGAAGGTCGAAAAATAATGCCGGCTTGAATAATCATCTTCCTTTCTCACTTGTATAGTTTTTAGCATGTTACATGTAATTACTTATCTGAAAAATTCCATGTCCAACGCTCTGCTCGTACACCAATTACAATGTAAAGCCATGCGTAAAGAAAGATAAAAACAGCTATACTAAACTAAATTAAACATACAAAGCAAAGTAAAGAACGAATGTAGCCTGTAACTTTTGGTGAAGCAGAAGAAAAGTGTTAGATTCATAGGAGAGTCTAGGAAATTATTTTGTTCATTTCATGTGAAAGACGCGCAACGCTCAACAGATTCGATTAACCTCATAGTTCGGAACTTGTCAAAATTTGCTGGGGATTTAAGGATTTATTTGAGCTTTACAAAGGATTTCTTATCCAAAGCCCACATAATATATTCAGTTAGGATATTAACGATGATTCAACTATACACTTTACCTCTATTCCAATGAACTTATGGTGAATTAATTTTCCTTTCCTTTGCCATGAGGAGAATTCTACTCTGTTTAGTGTAGCATAAAGAATAATATTTTATTTGGCATAACACATTTTTATGCATGCACAATACACTAAATTTTGAAACTGATAAATAAACTCAAGTTTGAATGTAAGGCACTGGTACTAAAATCCTGACAACACCTGTAAATTTTTATATCCTACAACAATGTGAATGTAAAACATTTCAGAAACTCATTCTTTTGGTTTAATAGTAACAGGGAAATTATTGTTGTAAACAAGGTTTATGACAATGGATAAAAAAAGTGGACGACTTTGTGCATTTTTATGAAACATCGTCTCACATTCACATCTTTCTATCCTCACTTTCATAAATTTTAAGTATGTTACGTATTGAATTGCTCCAAGAAAATCTTTAGTTTGGGAGTTTTAGTGTTTAAAATAATACAAGGGATAGAAAACTATACTTATTTTCGCACGCTTCGCAATACCAAGATGATGATGAGTGATAGTGTAAAAATGAAATGATTATAGTCTGTATTTTTATATACAGAGGTTGGAAGGAAAATAGAGCAAGTAAAATAATTTTTCGAATATGGCACACTTCATTTTGACATACTCATTTTTTTCCATCAAATATTCCTGTAAACCTTTTCCATCAAAAGAATAACAAACAAGGTATTATTTACTATGTGAAGCCAACCAATAAGTTTAATTTGAAATAGTAAATGAGCAACACTTGATCTTGGAAAAATAACTACATATGTATATAGTACGTAAATATATAAACAGGGAGTAATATGAAATGCTTAACCTGCCATGATTACAAAGCAAGGAGAAGTTGACGACTTTGTATTGCTCGAGTATTGATTTATACAGTGTTTGGGAAACTAAAAACCTTGAAATAATATATAAATACATATCTATATAATGTGAGAAGAAGGCTCACGTAAAGGTCCAAGTAAGTTGCTAAATATTTGGGATTTTCTGATTACAAAATTTCCTCTACTTATTGATTAAATATTGTTCAATTTATACTACACTTACTTTTAACGCTCACTTTGTCAGAGGTGAGAATATCGGAGAACCTGAATTTATGTATATAGAATAATTTTTACTTAGTTATTTTTCCGATCATTATTTTGAGTTTTCCCTTTTCCTGTACAAAGTCTCACCTTTTTGCAGAATGAACACGTACGAAAGATTTGTATGGGGTGGTAAAGTAATAAGACTATATACTTTACGTGTACAATGGAAAAAACTATGGATTTTTTTCGCACAACCACAAAACAATAAAGGACATGAATGAGCTCTTTTACTCACATATTTTAGAAACTCTTTTGGACGTTGCTGGCTTATGTTTGCCTATATACAATATCCCTCCGCGTATGTTCATGTCTGTCTATATAGTGGACGTGAATAAACAGCCATAAAATATGATGACGACGCTGACTTGAGCTCAATACGCGTAGAATAATATAAAAGTCTATGAAAGTCTTCTTGAGGAATAATATTTACTTATACACAACAAGGATATAATATCCTATAGTTTGTCAAAAATTGACAAACTCTTTCCCAGAGAAAAATCCGAGAAGCACCAAAAATATGAAGCCTTCTAAGCATCGCATGATTGCGTGCTGAAAAAGACGATTTGTGCCCCTAATCTGCTATCCTATCAATTTATACGTAAAGAGAGTCCTTATTTTATTTTGAAATCAATTCGGACTAAGTTTTCAGAGGCGAACAGTCATAAAATATTTATTATTATTGTCTGCACGTACATATTTTAAATGTAAACACCATTCAAGAATGATTTATTTCAATGTACCTATGATTAGTTGAAATATCATACGGGGTGGAACCATTTCGTCACAAATTTAATGTACCCACACACATGGAGTTCAATCAACTTAAATGCTCAAGTCATTCGTCTGACAGTAGAGTCAGATTTTCTACTAAAGCTATGTACAGCTCAATCTCCTGTTTCCTCTACCTACACGTTGTTCCTTACTTTATGTACTTCCCTATAAATAATTATAATCTGAAATGAAATTCTAAAAAGTTCCCATAATTCAACGGAGATAAGGAGCCAACTAGGTTAAATTACCAAATAAGGCATGGAAAATTATCACAATGATGGACCAGTGGATATTAAATGTTTATTCTTGAGTCATGTGGATAAAAACAAATAAAAATTATACCTTAAAAATTTTCCCTACGCTCACATTAAAAAATAAATTTCCATTTGCAGCGGCACTGCTTCCCATTATTTGAAAAGCTGTGCAGTTTGAATATCGCATACCGCATTGTAAAATAAAAAATAAATCCTGTATGATTCATAATCATGTTATTTTCTCTCAAATTTATTTCCATTCCTTTCGATTATTATTTCTAAAATTGCAAGGTCAAGCATTTCGCATATAGTCCTTTCGACCCTTCAGAGAATAATGACCATGAGGAACGTACAGTTTCTTACGACACGTTTCATGCGCTTTTCATGTGCACTTATTAGCTACTCACTTTTGCTTATAGATTTAATGAATGAATAGAAAAATTATAAAATAATTTACTACATTATGAAATAGCGATGGCATTAGCTAAGCAAGCCCTTCAAAATTAAATTACATGTATGAATTTTGTTCTTGATAGAGGAATATATACAGTGATTACAGCATCTATTCCTTCGTCTATGCACCATCAGGCTGAATGTCAAAACATGATTGTTATGTACGAGAATTAGTTTCAATGTAAGGGTCTGTTCAGAAGCAAAAGGTTTTGCTATGAATAATGCTAATACAATGAATATATTGGAAGAATACATTTGCACTGTTGATTGTTATAAACATTGAAGGATGATGCTTTGGCTGCAGGTAGGTATTTGCAATTCATGAAAGTTTCCCATCTGCAGCCTAAATGGAGTATATAAAATGCACAAGTATGTGAGTATTTATTTCCATTGTTATACTTCCTTTATTATTTACACGAGTCATTTGAGCCATACCTGTCATCATGTCATCAGTGTCACTGTCAACTATTCATCTATGACTCAACAATGGCATCCATTATTATTTCTGTTTAGGATTATTTTATTAGAGCTAACACCAAGTTCATAATAAAGTAAATGTGTGTAGTATAGAGAAAATGCTAATGCTTTTTCTGCATAAAAGTATGCTTATACTTATTTGACATTTGCAAAATTACAATATTCTTTACATTAGGTTATAATATGTTACTTTCACAGTAAAGTGAGGCAGTATGTGGGTTGCATTGCGGTTAAAAGCTATTTATGTATTTTATGTATGTTTTACAGATGTAAACAGATTTCCCCCTCATTTCTATGTTATTTTGAAAAACTTTGATTTATCCTCACCACAACCAGTGGATTTAGAGCATGTTATAAGGAATAAAGAAAAAGCAAACCATCCCTCCCAAATAATATAACCTAACACCTATGTATAGTTAAGGTTTAGTTTGCGAGTGTATAAGATTTGCTACAGACAAAATAATTTTAGTAGATTCACTATGTACGTATAAAATTGAATACACCTGTAATATTTAGTTGAAATGTATGAAAATTTGCAATAAATGAGCCTTTTGCCCTTTGAGTCTAAGGTAATTTCTTATTGGCTTGTATAATTTTTTTTGGAGATATGATGTTTTTTCCGACGCCAAGGTGTAGTATTGCAAACACCTATGAATGAAATATTTGGGCTTGTTAGCTATACAATGGTTGGCGAAAATAATATGCAAGTTTTCATTTGATCATCGTATGAGAATTTTACAGCTGCTGTATTCCATTGTAGTTGCTTCGTTGCGTATAGATGCTCACTTACCAGTTTTTATCTGGTGTGTTGTTATGCATGTAGGTAAGTAAGTAAGTGGTGTGTGTTATAAACGATGGGTTGGGAAGGCATGCAAGGAAGGGTAAATTGAAAGTAGCAAAGCAGAAAGAACGTATATGAAAAATGGTTAATGTTCTTTTCACCTTTCTATTTGTCTCACATGCGATTATCGTCTCACACCGGCCAAATGAGTTTTTACCAAATATATTTGAAAATAATTTTACTCTTGTTTATCTTGTCATTATCTCGTCGTTATCTAGTCATTATCATACATAAATGTTGCTTATCATTTTAGCAGTGATAAGTATGTAAACAGCTTCTTCAAAAATTACTGCTGAGACTTTTACGAAAGACTTTTGCATGAAAAAGGGCAATCCGCAAAAGAAGGGCTGAACCTACTTAATTTGTGACACTGAACAGGAAATTTGATGGGAAATTCAGGGGCTCGTCGGGGACATATATTAAATTGCTGGAATTAAATTTGAGAATTAGGCCCTTTTTTCTTACTAGTGGGTAAAAGACTCGGATTTGAAACTCTTTGGATTTCCTTTTTGTAAATAAAGGAGAGGTAATCGTAGGATTCGTAGGTATATAATTACTGATGTTTGATTGGAATTATATGAGATTAATGCAGATAAAAAAACCCATAGATTTATGAACAACTTATTTCCGGAGGGGTGCGAGTACTTATTTCCTGTTGACTGTCATTTGAATTGTTTTATCTGTTTAGTTTGCGGCAAACTGCCCGGATATTTGGAATCCGACGGATATTGAAATACTTTATTCATATGGGCTCATTGCTCGTTTAAACTTACTTACTTAGATCGGAAGTAAGTATATCCGTAAAAAGAAGTTATAGAAAAAAGGAGTAAAGTGCAGATATCTCTGAATATGTATACATGTACAAACTATAAATATACAACATCGATGGATAGAAAGCAACGTTCAGTATGAGTGCGCTCTGCGCTGCGTGCTAGACGCAAAAAGAAAAGGTATGCTGCAAAAATTGACCATATTTAATGTATGCCTTTGGGCATCCAAGCCTATAGGGTGGCGCAGTCTATTTGCCCGTCAAAGGCAGTAGTAACTGTCATTTGTCATAATTTGTATATTAATAAAAAAAAAAAAAAAAAAAAAACGTGGGTTTATACTCCGATACATACCCTAAGGTATTACAGAGTTGTCAACCATCTTTAGTCTTTATTCATTAATTCGCGTTACAAAGTTTAAATGATTGACCCTATCTATG